>JAQGAZ010003673.1:0-10877 GCA_034692225.1 Polydesmus complanatus
AAAGGGGAGATGTTACTGAAAATAAATATTTAAAAAAAAATCGATTTTCCTTAAAAATTGACATAGTTATTAATTTTCCAAACTATACTTTATCTTTACGAACACTATATATGAGCGCGCTGAAAATCTGTATCTTTTAAATTAATATTAAATGCATCGGCTACTAAAGTTTGGATTGATAATATACAATCCTCTAAAGAAGGTGAATTCGTTCGCATATGCGTAAATCTAAGATTGTTGCGGCGCATTTTGTCGCCCATATTGGTGACATCTTCCCTAAGTAGTCTATGAGATTGAATTAAAGCTGTTTGTTTGTTAGATATTTGAGAGAGTTCTGCTTCAAGTTGCTCTACTCTATTGGTTAATTCTACGTTTTTATCCTCATGTTTTTTATTATCTTGTGTTCTTAGGTCGGAGAGTTTATTAACCCTCGTTATTACCGGTACAAGTTGTTTAGATATCGCTTCGTCGTAATCATCTTTAATTCCGGTTTTAAGTTTTTTCAATTTCGTGTCGAGCAGTTCAGAATATTCGTCTTTAGTCATTCCAGACATTTTGGCTATTAATATTGAAAATGTACTATCGTTAAATCGAATTTTAATAATGCACATCAATAAATAGAGATACGGAATACTACTTTGAAATGATCCACCTTTGACTTCAAGTGAAAAAAATTATTTTTATTTTATTTTTATTTTTTATTTTTATTTCGTGTTTACACCTATAGTTAATTTACACAGTAATTACCATTTCCAAATGGAAATCGACAATGTAATACGTAAAGTTACTGGCCCCAAAAAATAACAAAGTTATAAAACAAATCTATATGGTCGGCAACTTTACAAACTAAAAAAAAATAAAGTTAAAGAAGATAAATTAAAAAAGTATTTCAATTTGATCTTGACAATCAAAATTCAAGTAAATCATTCAATCTAATAGGTGAGGGCGGCAGAGGAGCCCGAAGGACATAATGCCGCCCGACATTTATACTTAGGAGTCAAAACTAAACAATTTTATACTTTCCAATTCGAACTACACAGGAGTAGTTTAGATAATATTAACTATATTAATTGACTAGCATACATCGTTGTCAGCTACCAAATCATTAAACAATACGTCGAGACCAGTGGTGCAATAACACAAAAAAAAAAATTATAAAAGTCACAAAACAAGGAAGAAAAGTATTAATGTTAAATAGAAATATAGTTATAAGTAACAAAGAGAATTGGATATGTCAAAAACATTTACCTAGATTATTACAACAACATAGTGTCTGGCCATTTACTATAATTGTATTTGCAAGTATATAGAAACATGTATGAACCCAAAGAACAAAAATAAAATAGAAAGTATTAAAAAATTTTTTAAAAAACAAAATATTTTGAAAAACAAAATATTAGATTCATCAGTGAGGCATGTATATTCAATTCTACAGTTTCAGTAATTTGAGTTTTGGACTATGTTACAAGGAGTTGCATTAACCGTCACAGCAGAAAATGATATTAAAGAGATTAAAATGGGTTCCAGGTTATCCTTGAACATGGAATAGGTCGTTATAGGAATAGAATATTTGCGCAGCAAAAAATTCCACAGTTTACATCCAAAGTAGGCAATACTGAGTTTCATTGGATCGTTAAGTAAAAAAGGTATCTGTACCAGGTTAAGTCTTGTTCTGTGAGGCTCTATTGTTATCGTCTTAAATTTGTTTATATTTTTGAGGTGCTTGAACATCAGCAGCGCTACTCTTTGTAAGTATAATAGTTCTGTTGAAAAACATAACTGAGGTATATACCCAAACATTTTGTAGAATTTGCGCACTTGTAAGTCCAGCTTGTTCAGTGTCCCCTTGACATTATTTCCCCAAACTGATACGCAATAGGATATATGTGATCTAATTAATCCGTTATAGAGATTCATTAGTTGCCACTTAGACATAAGGCCAAAGATTGATCGAAAGAGCCATTTAATACGTCTACAATAAGACAATAATTTATCTACCTGGGTTGTCCATGAAACTTGGGGTGTAAAGAGAATGCCCAGTAATTTGAACTCCGTGACTAGTTGAAGTGGGTGGTTGTTTATAATGAATTCCAGTCCGAACTCTTCCACTGTCTGGCTGCGGGAGTGAGCTAGGTCAAATAACATTCCGACTGTCTTTGTATCACTAAGCAGTAAATGGTTTGTTTTACAGTAGGTTGTTAGTCTGTCCAGATAATTTTGTGCCATTAATTTCAATACTCTAGCATTTTTACCTGCAAATAAAGCTGTATTATCGTCTGCAAAAATGGCTAGGTCGGCCAACATCTCATTATCAATATCATCTGCATATATTGCGCCAGTTGTTGGTGTTGTAGGGGTAGGTATATCAGATGTAAATATATTAAAGAGTATTGGTCCAACAGAGGTTCCCTGCGGAACTCCGATTGATAATGTATGCTCTTGAGAGAGCTTGCCATTTAATTTCACAATTGTCGGTCTATTCATTAAGAATTGAAGGACAAGGTTTGATAAACGTGGCCCTAAGCCAGCTTGGCGTAACTTTATTATCAATAGGTCAGGACGAACAGTATCAAAAGCCGCCGTGAAGTCAACGAATATGGCCAAAGGGCGAAGCTTTTTGTTGAAGGCATTTACTATGAATTGATTAACTCTAATGAGGGCATCCTCAGTAGAGTGATGCTCTCGGAAGCCGTACTGGTAAGATGGAATTAAATTGTTTTTTTCTGTAAAATCAACCATTTTTGCCGCAATTATTTGGTCCATGATTTGTCCGAATGCAGTTGTTATTGTAATTGGCCTATAATTCGACACATCGGTTTTTTTCCCTTTATTTTTATATAACAGGGTGATAACACCAGTTTTCAAATAGTTTGGCATAATGCCACTATGTAATATTTTTGTAAATAGATCTGCAATGATGCCTGGGCATTCCATGCAGAAAGCCTTAACAACCCGCATGTTGAAGTCATTTAAGCCAAAGCTATTGCGGTTTTTTATCTTAGGGCAGGCCATGGTTACGTCAGCGGTTGAGATCGTTTCGATATCATATATATTTGTATAGGTATCTTCTTTGGTCTTAATGATGTCGGTAGGATTATAATTACTTGGTAGTATATCATTATAACGTGAGAAATGTGAAGCGAAAATGTCCGCAACTTGTGACACGGACAGTGATCCTTTGTTATCTAAGAGTTTGGTATTGATCGGTGAATTATGAATATGGCGATATTCTTTTAGGATTTGCCATAACTTGGCAGTGTCAATACCTGCTTTTTGAAATAAATTCTTGAAATAATTTCTTTTTGTTATTTTAATAAGCATTCTTGTTTCTGTGTCGATCGCTTTCCACGTTAGTTTTGCCGTAGGACTTCCCGACACTTTCGAGCGTTTATATTGTTTTGATCGTTTGTTAAGAAGTGTTCTTATTTGTGGTGTCATCCAACCTGTACGATAAGTCGATTTAGTTGTCTTTACTGGAAAGTTATTATCGTATTTAGTCGAAAAAGTGTCAATGAAGGATAACCAGGCTTCATTAGGATCTAATATATTCCTAATTGAATTCCAGTCCTCTGTTCGCATTGTAGTTATAAATTGTTTGATCAATTCCTTATTAATTTTACGTGGTTGGACAGCGTTTTCTGGGTCTCGAATAATTCTGGGTCTCCTATTGGGGCTATTGACAATAGTGCCAACTACATAGTGGTCGGCGATGGCCCAGTCAAGCGTAAAAGATTTGAATAAGTTAACTCGTTTAGGGTTTTTGAATATGTTGTCCAGCCCGTGTTTAAAATCGTTGGTATGAGTAGAGATAGCTGGAGCAAAATTCCTATTTAACATAAAGTGAAAGGTGTCGCTAAAATAGCGCGTTTCCTGATTGAAATCCCCCATTACAAGCAGTGGTGCCCCCGACGGTACCGAAATAAGCACAGTATTTAGACTATTGAGAAATTCATCCAAAGATGAATCCTGACCAGTTGCTCTATAAACATTTAGTATATATGTTCCATTAATCAGCTTTATTAATATATGTTCCATATGCAACGAAATTGCTGAGGTAATCAATTCAGCAGCAAGTGCTGAAGAGACATAAATGGCCACTCCTCCTCCTTTATTTTTTGTTCTAGGAGCATTAAACAAATCAAAACCCATAATATGGAGGAGATTCTTATTGCTATCCTCCCATGTTTCTTGGACTGCAAAAACTGTGGGTATGCTAACAATTGAGTTCACACTACCCAAAACCACATCCTGTTTCAAAAAGAACGATTGCAGGTTAGCTGAGATCGCTAAGTACTCCGCATACGGGTTATCTTCATAACGTTTTCTTAATGCTTCAGAAGATAGAAAAAGTTCGGAAGGTGGTAATTCATTTGGTATATTGAAATCATTCTCCAAAATGGATTCATTTTCGTCGCAGATATTATGAACCATGATATTTTATTGTCTTGATAAATATGCCTATGATATTTGTGAGAGTGTTAATTAGTTATCGTAATTATTGTACCAGATTTCGAGAGAAAAAGAAATATAAATAAATTTAAATCTTAACACAGTTATTAGGAGTGCTATAATATGCCACTCTAAATTTCACCCACTCAGATAGTGCGGGTGAAACAGTTATTGTAGTTGTTGTATGGTATATATTAATACCTATTAACAATTACTAATTATTAATAATTGATAGTTATTATAAATACTATAGTTGATGTAATTTTATAATCTATAATTTTCGCTAAAAGTTCCACAAACTAAATAATCAATAGTAAGGGAAAAAAAAATTTATTGTAGTTATTGTAATTTGAAAAAAGAATCAAATTATTCCCTAATTAGGAATACTTTGAAATTTGTATAAAAATTTGGATAATATGCTTCACCGCCATGGGACTAGGGGCGCACTAGGCAGACGCAGATAGATAGACAAGTTATAATTATAGTAACGATTTCATGTTATACATAAAAAGAAAAAAGGAAAAAAAAATTAAAAAATGTATTAAAAAAAATGTATTAGTAAGGTAAAATGGTATTTAAAATAGAATACCAAGGAAATAGTCCATTAGATATTTACGTTTATAAGATTTGAATTAATGAATAAATAAAAGTGTCATCATTATCACTTTATTCTTTTAATCCACTTAACAGAAGCTATGGCAAACGCCATATTGTTATATGCGCATACTTAGAAAATAATCCAATTAATTGCAAAAAAGATGATTTGCGCAAATAACAAATTTTTAATGATAGTAGTTTCACTAACAATTATAATGTTCAAGTCATTTGACTGGAAAACAATTTAAAATATCTTCAATAGAACACAAATTATATAATGCGTGATACAGAAAAGAATGATCTAACTAGGGAGCATAAAGTTGCGTTATTATATTACAAGCAGTTATACTACGATTGGAAAACAAAAGAAATAATTGTATATTTGTAAAAAAAAAAAAAAAAACGGAAAAAAAAGAGAGATGTGGACAGATGTGGTCAGTACCGTCACAATGTCGTCAACATTAATCCGATCAACTAGATATTTATGTTTTCTAAGGTTCCTAATTAAGCTAATTTTCGTGCTAGTTCTAATTTAAACTAGTTAAAACATGAAACAGCATATTAAACCAATCCGTGTTCAAATCGAGCCAAAACAATTACAAAAATATAAATGAAAAATTGAATATGTTCATTGGCGCTATAACCTTAGAGCCCGTTATAATTCTTACTCCGAACAAGAGCTGTATATCACTTTAATGCTGTTGTTTTATTATAAAACTGCATTTCGCATTTCGCGTATACCCGTGCTTGGGTTTTACGTAAACTAATCTAATTAGGCTATTAATATTTACCTGTAAAATAGAATCAACAGGTTAAATGAAT
This sequence comes from Polydesmus complanatus, assembly GCA_034692225.1. NCBI lineage: Eukaryota > Metazoa > Arthropoda > Diplopoda > Polydesmida > Polydesmidae > Polydesmus > Polydesmus complanatus. The sequence continues at coordinate 5,869 of JAQGAZ010003673.1, forward strand.
TATCGGCAAAGTTGCCCAAGCACGTTGTAGGCGAAAGTAGGTCAAAATGGCGGAGTTTTATTTCCGTATGTCGTGATGCGCCTAATTGTTGATTTCGTCCATAGAGGGAACTTAGTAATTTGTATTTGGCGCTAATTTGTTCTGTTAATTATTTAAAAAATCCATATTATGGTTTATGTATGTATTTTATATATGTTATTACACTCACGGTTGGATTAACGTATAATGAAGAAATCAAAAAAAAGAATGAACGCTGTCGAGGGGTGGAGTGCCGATTTGCCGTGTTCCGTATTCCGTAGTGTTATGATTTCTAATTGTTTAAACAGCGTTAAGTCATATATTTAATGATGAAATAAATCTTTGAACGACTTACTAGGAAGTTTGCTGACTCTCAATAAATAATTAATTGATTTGTAGCTTATCATTTAATGCAGTAGGCTGTCAAGGGGACAGTTTTTGAATACGTATTGCTCTCACGTATCAATCTTTTTAAAAATTGAATTCAATGTTTAGTTAACAGTGATAAGGCATTATTATGCTCTACTTACAGTGGTAAATATCCACAGCGCCGTTCGCATATGAATATAATGCAAATATTTAAATACAGATTTTCTTTGAAGGCCGTCTTTGTTTATTAGTTAATAGATTCAATTGTGGTTTCTGCGTAGTTCGACGAACTGTCGAGGGGCAGTGTTCGAAACGTGTCGATTATTGGTGCGAGTTTCCAGTCACCACTTTCGTGCGGATGGAGTATCGTAGTTCGAAAAGTGAAATTTCCAAGTCGCCTCTTTCGTATAATTGGATTTCCTTTGTTGAACAGTTGGTTTTCTTTGTGTGGATTAAATCTGTTCAAGATATAAATTCAATTTCCTGACGTCCTATGGTGACTTAAGGCACCACGTGGGTTTAGAGCTATGTGCTCTCAGTACTATCACGGGGGCTCAGTATTTAAGGGAGTTATGTCGTTTTCGTTATTCCTTGTTCTCTCAACAATATTATCGAATTGTGATTCAAACTCAATTCTCAGTTCGGCAACCTATCTCGTCGCCGTTCTATATGCGAAATGCTTGAATGTTGGTAGAGTACCTAACACCACCTTTTAACATAACTAATTTACCATTGATTTTACTCATTACACTATCTTCTGTATGTGTTAAGTTTCCCTTTCCCATAAAATGAGATTCGGGTTGGTCATTAAAGTTTGGTAATACTGATAGTAATTTTCGTCCTCCTAGTTGATTTTCATGGAATTCGTGTACACAATAATCAAATTCCAGGAACTTTAGATTGGTAATGAATCGGGTTCCCACTCTGAAGAAACGAACATAATTTCCGTATTCAAGCTCACAATAACAAGTGGCTTGCGAAGAACAAGAGTACGTAGAGCAGTAATGATGATCTCCAGATGTGAAGTCTTTCCCTCCATCACAAAAGACGGAGTGGATATCGCGACACACAAATGAAGTTTTATTCCCACCAATTTTGGCCTGGAAATCAGTTCTAGTTTTGATAATTTTCGCTAATTCTAGACTATCAGGGACCATGATGAGAGTTTGAATTGAGGTAATGCAGCTGGCACAGTTGCGAATAGCCACCAGGCACGCAGTAGGAGGTAGAAGATGAATCTTCGGATCATAGTTGATAGTGACACACATCCACTGATCTTGTTGGTATTCACACTGGTTTATGGTCTGTTCGACCGAGGCCGTTATATAATTTAAACTGCAAAATACAATAAAATTGACATGATTAAGGATTATATAAGTATAATTAGGTTTAAGTTTGATTGGGTAAGTCCTCAGGCTGAACTTGTAATGCACTTTTTATGGCATTATTAAGTCTGTCTAATAGACCAGGAGTTTGCTCCGGTTCTGGCTCAGTTCTTACTGGTGGTAATGGGGGAAGCGGAACTATTTTTCCCGGTCTGGCATAAGATTTGTTTCTTGTTTGTAAAACTTTTGAATCTCGAGATTTGGGAAATAATTTTTCTTATGCCCACCCTTCTACTCGTAACTTTTTTGGAGTATCAGTATGCCCGTCTGCATTAGGAGGTAAGGTTCCTAAAATACCCCTACCACGTCCTCCACTCCGTATGTTTCTCATTGCTTGATTAAACTCATTGCGTTGAGGAGTTTCAGGTAGCGCTGGCGTATGGTATGGCATAAGTTCATCATCAGACCATTCTTCAGCAGCAGGTGGTGTCGGTGGTCTTAGATCTTCCTTTTGAGGTTGTTGTGAAGAGGCTGGTTGTTCTCGGGTTGCTCCTGATGGTGTTGGGTTTTCAGGAAATCTTTGTGATATCATAGGTTGATCACAATCGTCATCATAGGGCAATTGGTCATCTGGAAAATCACTTTTGTTGTCTCGTCTGGGTTTTGATTAGGGTTTAGTTTTCAAGGCTGCAAAAGGTACTCATGGTTCATATTTACTAAGACGGTCCATATGAACTGTTTGTATGTCTTTTCTGTTTTTTAAATTTTGAATTTTAAAGTTAACCTGAGTAAATTTATGAATTACTCGGTAAGGCCCTTTATTATTCCTAGTAAGCTTAGCAGTTGTGCTTGTATTAACTATATGAGTATATAAATAAACTAAATTGCCTAATTCGATATTTTTAAAGTCTCGTTTTTCTCGCGCTTTTATTTTGTCCCATTTAATTTCGATATTTTGTTTTACAGCTTCAAAAGCATTGTACATGCGTTGAGTTAAATTTGAAGCTATATTGGGATTATAATCAGGGCTTAGTATTTCTTCACCTAACGAGTAGGGGAGAATCGGATCACGTCCATTCATTAAATAAAAGGGAGTAAATTTAGTCGTGTCTTAATGCGCAGAATTATAAGCTAAAGTGAACAGAGGTATTAACTTGTCCCAATGTCTTTGATCTTCACTAACATAGTTTCTAATCATCTTAATAAACGTTTGATTAAATCTTTCGATCTGACCATTAGCTTGCGGATGGTAGGCAGTTGTAAATAGCTTTTCAATTTTTAAAATTCGGCATACTTCTTGGAATAATTTAGCAGTAAAGTTTGAACCTTTATCAGTAAGCAATATTTCGCATAAACCATGCCTAGAAATAACTTGTTTAATGAATATTCGCGCAACTGTTTCGACCTGTTGATCAGGGGTGGCTGTTGCTTCGACCAATTTGGTAAAGTTATCTATAAACGCAATTATATAACGGTTTCCGTTTGTGGAAACTGGTAGTGGTCCTACTACGTCTATCGACCATCGTTGCATTGGGTGGTCTAAAGATGGTTATGGTTGTAATGGCGTATTTCTGATAGGTATTTTGCATTCCATGCAGAGAAAACAGGATTTGACATATTTAGTTATATCTTCTCGCATATTAGGCCAGTAAACATCTGTTTAGAGCCTATCTATGGTTTTATTAATACCTAAGTGACCTGCTGTGGGAGAGTCATGAGCTAAGCTAATTACTGATTCTTTCATTTCTTGGGGAATACACATCAAACTTTTGTTTTGTTTTGTTCTAAAAATAGTACAAAATTTGATTAAAATATTATTTTTATTGAATCGAAAACCTTTCTTCTTGTTGATTTTATGATCTGGATGATTTGGATCTTTTAGAGATGCAATAATAGTTCTCCAAGTTGGGTCATGTTTTTCCAAAGTTTCCATCGGAACACCTTCATCGATTAGCGCGAAAACCGCGGGATTTGGTACAGGTTGGCTTGATTCAGTAAACATCACCGTTTTGTAGGACAGATTTTTAGGTTGTCTTGAAAAACTTTGTTGAGTCTCTAGATTCATCACGTCTGGTGGAGGTAATGGTTCAACTTCATCTTTGGGTTTCGTGATACCTAGGAGTCGTCTTACCCCTTTTTCTTCTTCTATAGGTAACTCATAAAACTCGGGAAGGTAGTTTTCCATATATTTATTTAATAAATATTCTTTCGCCTGAAACATATGTTCCTAAAATTTCGTTAGTTAGACGTTCTTTATCTTCTGGTGAAAAAATTATGTCTTCTTTGTTTTGGTTAATACAATTTAATTTCTCCGAAATTTTGGAATTTGATAAAGAATCAACTTTCTGGCGATTATATATTAAATTTTGAAAATTATTATTAAGTTTAAATTGGTTAGTGGATTTGACTTCACTCAGCTTATCCCCTAAATCTAGAATAAAGTTGGAACAATCATTATTAAGTTCAGGTTCAAATCCGGGATCCCGACTTAAGCTGTCTGCACGATTAGTAACACCAGGTTTATATTTAACCTCATAATCATAAGCTTGTACTCTAATGGCCCACCTGGATATTAAAACACTCTTATTCTTATTTTGCAGCATAAACTGCAGTGGTGCATGATCTGTAATCAGCAGAAATTTATGTCCTAAAAGATAATATTTAAAATGCTCCATGCCAAAAAGACATCCTAAGGCTTCTTTTTGCATTGGTGGATAATGTTGTTCAGAGTCTTTTAGTTTCCTACTAGCGTACCCTATAGGATGTCACCCATCCTCGAACTCTTGTTCCAATACAGCTCCTAAAGCATAACCAACTGCTAAAACTTTATCGTGTTTTGGGTTGATCACCCCCTTCCCAATTAAGTGTCCTAAATAAGTAACCTGCTCTAAACCCGCTTGAATTTTTTTCGGTTTTAGTTATAGAGACCATTTTTGAATTCTTTTAAATACTTCCTCTAATAGTCTAAGATGCTCCTCAAACGTATCGGAAAATATTAAAATGTCATCTATGTAGACAAGAACTCCTTTACCTATTAAATTACCTAATACTGTATCTGCTAATCGCTAAAAAATACTGGGAGAAGTTTTGAGTCCTATGGGCATGCGTTCATTTTCAAAATGGCCAAATGGCGTAGTGAAAGCTGTAATGTGTCTATCCTGCTCTCTCACCTTAACTTGATATAATTCGCTTTTAAAGTGTTACATGTAGGTAATGGGAGAGACACACTACTTGAACAATTTTAATAGACCGGAAGTGGTCAGTGAACCGTAAAGGTCAAAAGTGACCAGGTAAAGT
>JAQGAZ010003674.1:0-10875 GCA_034692225.1 Polydesmus complanatus
AAATAACTTTTGAAATCGATGAGATTTCGATTAACGGACAACGGCATCGTGTTCCTGAGCTCATTTTACATCTAAAATCATCAAACGCGCTTCGTGATTTAAACGCGCTATATACACCAGGGCCACCTAGCAGCTATTCAAAGAAAAAACAAGCGTGGCCGTTAACATTGGGACGACGTCCGCTACTTTAAAAAATACCTTTATTTAATAAGTGTTAGCGCAAGCTCACTGGGCATGCGCATGAGCATCTCTTGTGCGGGAAATTCAACTACTCCACGTATTTTCTTAAACCTCAATGACTGCGCATGCGTTTTATCCACCTCTAGGGTTTTTTTTAACGATGAAACTACTGTTCAACTCAACGTTGTCGTCCTAGAATATACCTAGTTTCATGAATCTTTAGATTTGCATGGACAATAATAATACTTTTTACATTTCAAAGTTAATAATCATTTAGAAATTTTATAGGAGAATGTTTGAGATACATGTAACAAACAATCAACATTACATAAGCTTCCCCTAGTAAAAATTATCATAGAGACCAATTCAAATACCAATTAAATTCCAATAGGAAATGAATTGGTGACAAATGGAAATGAATTGTGACAAATGGAAATGAATTGGTGATGAATTGAAATGAATTGGTGCGCTTAAAAAACGCAATTCAAATCCAATTGGAAAATTTTGATAATGGAAGGAATTGGGAACTTATGAATTGGAAACTCAGACTACCAATTCAAATCCAATTGGAAAATTTAGAAACTCAAAACAACCAATTCAAATGTGTTGGAAATACTATTTTAATAAAATAATTTTTTTTTATTTTAGTTATAAAATATTATTTACAAATTCACAATATGCAACAACTATTCTGCCTGTGCAGAATGGTTTGTGCACATGCTCGTTTCTGTAGATTAGTGCCATTTTCTGCAGAACCAAATCCGCACATTCTGAATCTATTGCCAATAATCAACTTTTTTATCATTATTTGAATTGATTTTGTAACATATTTGACTCTATTTTAATCCAATAATATGTAACATTTGTTTATACTTCAAATAACATAAATCTAGTCAGCGTATCAGCAGAGATCAATTAATTAATTGCATTTTAAGATTGAATTGCACCGTAGATTTGTCATCAAACAGAATGATAGAGGTGGTTGGAAGATAAAATGTGTGACCCTTTATATGTATTTTGACCTATATTGTTATACAGTATAGAATGTAAACAAAGAACAAAATTCATGTAGAATTCTGCAGAAAATATTGCTATCTTCAAGCAGGAGAGTACAATTTTAAATTTTTTTTTCTGCATAAGGGGCCAATTGAAAATGAATGGGGGGCCAATTGAAAATGAATGGGGGCCAATTGAAAATGAATGGGGAGCCAATTGAAAATGAATGGGGGGCCAATTGAAAATAAATGGGGGGCCAATTGAAAATGAATGGGGAGCCAATTGAAAATGAATGGGGGGCCAATTGAAAATGAATGGGGGGCCAATTGAAAATGAATGGGGGGCCAATTGAAAACGAATGGGGGCCAATTGGGGAGAGGTGCCAATTCCCTATTGGTGGCCAATAGAATTTTTCACTTGGATCAATGTCGTACTGTGTGTATTTTCTGTACTACGAATTGTCAGCGAGTGAAATTGAAGCTACATTTCAACGCCTACCATTTTTATGACAAGACACATTTCCCAAACATTTTGTCACATGATCGAGTAATGTTGAGCTCTAAAATAGCTAAAAAACCAAAAAAAAAACCAACATTGTGTTAAGTACCGGTAATGGAAAATGAGGAAGTGAAGATGAAGAGTGGTTCTTATCTTTCCTATGGCGAGGAGCATTAACAGCTGCGTCGTTCTCCAGCACTCACTCTCACGAATTCCACTGCAAACAACGTGACGCTCGATCAACACGCGCTTCATAGATAAATCTTTAATTAAAACTACCGGTAAATTAATTCTAAGAATTTGCTGCGAAAAAATTAGTCACGATACAGCGATCTCCACGTGGTACACCGAAATAACTGCCGTCGCCACTTTGGCTGCAGAGCGCGTCGTTCAGGAAGTGAGCGTTGCCCGAGCGCTATGAGCAACTACGAGGCGGTCGGTGGAAGTCACGCCTCTTCCTATACTTCCCCAGCTAAACGCAGCAGCCAATGAGCGCGAGAGTGACGGCGGCCATTGCAAAAAGGGAGGTTTGTTTACATTCGTCCCTCTACGTCATCAGCTAGAAGGGATTTCCCCTTCAGAGAAGTTAAAACAAGCAAAAAATATTGTGTTAAAATGTAAAACCCTTCAACTTGTTTATGGAAAAAACTTAATCCAAATAATAGACACTCCCGGAATAAGCGACACGAAAGGCATCGAACAAGATAAACTAAACATCGACGAAACTATTGAAGTGGTAAATACATTAAAACATTTACACGCGTAATATGCGTTCTCTTAAAGCCTGCAACGAATCGAAATTCACTGTTGGATTTAAATATTCACTCAAGTTTTGAATAAGCTTTCAAAACCTTACTGAAAACAACGTCGTTTTTGTATTTACAAATTGCAGAGGGAGACACGATCGAACTACTCAAAGTTTTGTTGAATGAGATTGAGATGAATCCGTTTAATTTAAAAATTCCGTTCAACAAAAACAACGTGTTTTGCTTAGACAACGAAGCCTTCCGATTTCTTTTAGCTATTAAACAAAGCGTTCAATTTACTAGAAAACAGGACCAGTGATTTTAGCGAGAGTTGGGTGACGTCGGGAGAAGAGTGTAAAAGATTGGTCGACTATGTAGTAAAAATTGACAACAAAACGCCGGTTACGCCAAACAAAAAGCCGCAATTTCTCGAGGTAAATAAATTATTAATTTAGAATACAATAATAAATGCAAAAATAACTAAAATTTATCTTTTCCTTTCTCTGTAGCTCACACAAGACAAACAACGAGAAATTGTTCCATCGAGAAGATTTTGCTGGTTAATTGAAATAAAATCGGCGGCGGTTTTATGGAGGTCCGTTTGTTTCATAGCGATTGCTGACATAATTTTTTCTCTAATAACCCCGTGGAGATGGTGTTTAAAAAGTCTAATCATTAGTATTTTAGCTGGAATATTTGTTTACGTTTTCATAATAATTTACGAGACCTGCAATCAATTATATTTCAGCGACGATGCATAAGCTAACAACGACGTTGACGAAAAAAATATTTCATTATCAAAATAGTAGGTCGATTTGAGTATAATTATAGGTACGATTCTATGAATAGAAATACTAAATAATGTTGAGAGTAATCGGGAAACACATAATAACAATTTTAAACTACCGGAATTTGTACTAATTATGAAATTGCAGTAGGCTATATAGCGAAAAATCGCACTCTGAAGGTCATCTATGAAAAAGTGAATTAGAACAAAAACCGTTAATAAAAAAATCGATTTCGCAATAATATTAAATTGTTATAATAAGTCTTGTTTCTACATTCCTTTCTGCTTTGAGAATAATTTTATTTAACGCTAAAATTAACCTTAGAGAAAAATAATACTCCGAGTAATAATTATTATGACTTACAAAATTCTCAAGGACGCACGCCTCGCAAGTTGAAAATTTTATCCAATATCCATTTCTCGTTATAAATCCCAAGCATCGTCTCTAGCACTCGATGAGTCATCCTTCACGAATATTGCGCAACACATTTTGTATTCTAATCTAATTTCGTCTATCTTAAAAATAATTTAATATTAAAATCGATTTAATTCGAAACTACTACTGGCATCGCTTTTTCCGCCATTCAATCGAAACTGCGATCACTAGCATTGAACCGTTCACTTAATCCAGTTCACCTATAAAACTATACCGCCACCTATCGTCGACTTTTAGTATCTTATTTCGCAAACGCAATTAACTTACATAACAACTATTATTTGGGTACTGTTCTCTTTGATGGTAACCGCACATAAAATCGAAAGAAATCGATAGTATCGCAAAATAATTTAATAATCGATTTCTGATCATTTTATAATAATATAAAATAATATAAAGAATACTTTTAGTCACTTTTTCTTTTATTTATGATTTTATTTATAAATTATCTACTCATTTCATTTTTAACATTGGATTATGATAGATGTAACAGAAACAATGTTTTAAATTGACAACTTATCTGTAAATAAAATAACTAGAGTTTTGACAGTTTACAAATAAATCATTAAATAATTTTAATTGTATATTGATAAAATTAATATTGCATTTGTTTGAAATATTATTGATATTATACAATGGTTCACAATTCTGTTTACATTTGATAGAATGGAATTGCTAAAATTGAATAAAAGTATTTATTTTTTTAATTTATGTCACACTAATCAACTCTGCTTAATAAGAACTGCCTTTTTTATCATATCCTGAACTGCCCCTTTGATCGTAGCCTGAACTGCCACTTTGATCGTAGCCTGAACTGCCATAGTTATCTCCATAATTAGATTTTTGGCGTTGATGGCTTCCATCAGCTCCAGCACTATATCCATCGGAATATCCAGCTTTGTGTTTTCCATAGCCTCCTCCTTTATTTTTGTCATATGCAAATTTATCAGATGAATATTTTTTATCATCATACGCTCCAGCATCGTGTCCTGTTTTTTCACCATACTCTTCCTTGTCTGCTCGAGAGTACAAATCCACTTCTTTGTCAGCACTATAAACAGCATCTTCGTAAGATTTCTTAGCATCATAAATGGATTCAGAATATTTTTTCTTGGCTACATACTTGTGGTCTTCCAGTTCTTTCTCAGTGTCATAGGAAGCTCCTCCAAATTCTTTTTCTTTGAAGTCTTTTTCATGGTGAGCATCTTTCTCTGCTGTGTATACATCTGCAGATGTGGCATAAACAGCTTCAGTTGTTGTGTAAGAACTGTCTTTGTCATAATTGCTGTCATAACCAGCTTTAGCAGAATCATAAGCACCGCTATCTGATCTCTTGTCTCCGTATGAACTGTCTTTGTTTGAGTAATTGGCATTTCCATAATTAGATCCTTGTCCTTTGTTGTAGCTACTATCACCATAATTGGAGCCTTGTTCTCCGTAGTTGCTGTCACCATAACCTTGGCTTTTTTTGTACTGGCTGTCACCATAGCCTGAACCCTGTCCTCCACCATAGCCTCTGTCATGATGACCTGAGCTTTCTCCTCGGTAACCACCCTCACCATAACCTGAACTTTGTCCTCCACCATAGCCTCTGTCATGATGACCTGAACTTTCTCCTCGGTAACCACCCTCACCATAACCTGATCCCCTTCCTCCACCATAGCCTCTGTCATGATGACCTGAACTTCCTCTGTAACCACCCTCACCATAACCTGAACCTCCTCTGTAACCACCCTCACTATAGCCTGAGCTTCCTCTGGATCCACCATCACTATAGCTTGAATCTCTTCCATAACTGTCATTGTTTTTGCCATATCCACCTTCTGAACCACCATATGGTTGGAAAGATCTCCCATGGGGTGAATATCCTCCTCCTCCTCCACCATAACCCCCATATCCACCACCTGAACCACCATAACCTTCATCTGAACTTCCATAACTACTTGGCTTGTAACTGCTGGAACTGTAATTGCCACGTGGAGCTTGATAATACGATGAGTTTGCTTTGTAGCCTGAACCTCCATATGCTGAATCACCATAGCGAGATGCACCATACTGATCGCCTGCATTGTATGCACTTCCACGCTGCCCATAGCCTGCATTTTTGTTATAATTGTCAGAAGCATAAGCATCACCTCTATATTTATTGCCCCGATCATATGCAGCATTATCATAAGCATTTGATTTATTGTAATCAGCCCCATATGATTTGTTGCCTTTATCATAATATGAACTGTCATAATCTTTAGCAGCACCATATTTAGAAGCATCATAATCTTTACTTGCATCATAAGTTGCTCCAGCATACTTTCTATTGTGATCATATTGAGAAGCATCATAGTTTTTACTTTTGTCATATGAGTCAGCTCCATATTTTTTTCCATAATTTGACTTTGAAGCATCATAGTCTTTACTGGAATCGTAGTAAGCTGAGCCAGCTTTCTTGCCAGAATCATAAACTGATGCATTGCGATCTTTTCCATAGTCATATGCAGATCCATAATCTTTCTTTCCATAATCATACTTGTCACGGTCATAATCTTTGCTGTGGTCATAAGATGCTTCCCCTCGCCTTTTGCCATAATCCGAACCATAAGCATCAGAAGCTTTACTTGAATCATAGGTTGCTCCTTTATCATAAACACTAGAATCTGATTTTCCAGCACCATAATATTTGTCACCAGAAGCAGCAGAAGCATCATATTTTTTATCTTTGCCATAATGATCTTTATCATATACTGAGTCTGCATCATATTTTGCCTTGGCATAATCACCAGATAGAGATTTGTTGAAAGCATATTCATCACCACCAAATGTTTTAGTTGAACCATAAACCGATTTACCATAAGATTGATCTTTACCATATGATGAAGTACTGAAACCAACATCAGAGTAACCTTTTGTGCTGTACTCTTTATCAGCATCAACATAAGTAGCACTATACACTTTATCTTTATCATATGAGTCAGAGTCGTATTTTCTGTCTTTATCATACTTGGCTCCATAATCATAGTCTGAACCATAATCTTTTTTATCATATTGTTGGTTTCTTTTAGAGTCATATTGTGAACCATAGGCAGCTTTTGATGAATCATAAACTGAATCATTTTTTCTATTACCATAATCATACTGTGATCCACCATATTTATCACCAGTACCATAACGTGATGAGTCATAATCTTTATTTCGGTCATAGTAAGAATCATAATCCTTTTTACCATAATCATAAGCTGATGCATTTTTTCTGGCAGCAGAATCATATGCTGAGTCATAAACTTTATCTTTGTGACCATAAGCTGAATCATTAACTCGCTTTCCTGCATCATATGCTGAGTCATAGTATTTTTTTCCATAATCAGATGCAGCTCCAGAATCATAAGCACTGGCATTATAATTACGATCTTTATTTTTTGCTCCATAGTCATATCTAGAGTCTCCATATTGGTTTCCTTTCCCATAGCCAGCTCCATAATACTTTTTTCCTGCATCGTAATCTGAGCTTCCATAGCGATTAGATTTGTCATATGCTGCCCCTTCATAATCTTTTCCATAAGCAGAATCATCATAACGATTATCATGCCTTGTTTTGTCATAATCACTTCCATATCTATTGCGATCATAATTATTGTAATCTGCATTTCCTTTTTGTCCATAATATTGATCACCATAGCTGCTATCTTTGTGCCCATAACCACCATCATAAGATCCATTATGACCATAAGATCCACCACCTCCACCATATGAGCTAGGATGAAAAGATCTACCACTAGGTCCATAGCCTTCACTGTAATTTCCGGTATTGTCTTTACCATATCCACTTCCATAGACACTTGGTCCACTATATCCTTCACCTCCATAATGGCCTTTGCTGTCATAGCCATCACCATACTCAGCACCACCAAAACTATCGTATCCACCACTGCCATAACCATCATGTCCACTACCACGATAACCCCCTTCATCTTGGTAGCCACGTCTATCATGGTAACCTCTATTTCCATAGCCTCTATCCTTTCCGTCATAGTCGTTTCCTGAGCTGTAATGACTTCCACCTGCACTGCTACCACCATATGAATCGCCACTTCGTTTATTATAGCCACCACCATATCGATCTTTATTGCCCTCTTCATATGAATCTCCTACTGTTGAATTGTAGTTTTTATCTTTATTTTCATTCCCATAGCCTTGTTGATAATTTTCTGGTTTTGAATAATTGCCATCACCACCATATGATTCATTATAATTACTGTGACGCCTATGACCATTATGACTTCCATACTGATTAGCATTATGCCCTCCATAAGCACTATATGGTCCATGATAAGATGTTTCAGGTTTGTAATCATAGCCACTGTGAGAATGATGTGCATTTCCTCCATGTCCTACTCCATAAAAGTTGTCATAATCTCTCAAGTATTCTGCACTTCCATGACCATAACTTCCTCCACCATGACCATACCCTTCACCTCCATAAGCGCTATGAGCATATGGTCCTGCATAGTTACTGCCACTATAACCTCCTTTGGAACTATAAGTGTTGTTGCCATATCCACTTGAATTGTGACCTAAATATTACATATAAGTTTTTAATTGGTAGGTTTTTTAAAGTTAATTTTACCATATCCTTCTCCCTCATGTCCATATCCTCCACCACCATGTCCATATCCTCCACCACTATGTCCATATCCTCCACTACCATGTCCATATCCTCCACTACCATGTCCATAACCACCACGATCATGTCCATATCCTTTATTCTCATATCCTCCACTGCCATATCCACCATGTCCATATCCCCCGCTTTGATATCCTCCACTACCATGTCCGTATTCACCTTTACCATGACCATATCCCCCTTAAATATTAAAAAATTGTTAATGTTTTGAGTTTATTATATGTCTATTTGTTTTTAATTAAAAATATAATTTAAAAGGATATGCAGTTTTTAAAACGTAACAGCATAAACCACACTAAATTAAAATTATAATATTATCTGTTTATCAATAGGTAGATCGTTTGTCAAGGCTTTTTTTTTTTTAAAAAAAAACATTTTTTCACTATCATACAATTATCACAATATTAACATTTCTATAACTACAGAAATAATTAATTCTCAAATGAGAATGTCAATTTAAATAGTTTACAAACACTAAAGCATGTGAGTTCAACGTTGATACCTAAATACTTGCAAGTTGCAATTATATGTTTGTTAAAAAATTAATGTTAAATAGAATTTAAATATTAATATATTATGTTAGATAATTTTAATTGTATCTATAAAACTTGAAAATATTTATTATATTACCATATCCATGTCCTCCATTTTTATCTTTTTCATATCCACCAGCACTGTGATAAGAACTGCTATTTCCACCTATGTCCATCATTCACCATCTTTAGATTTTTGTTAAAATAATTTTTAAATTATAATTATATTACCATATCCTCCATGGCTTTTGTTGTACCCATCGCTGTCGTACCCTTTAATAATTGTCAATATTATATCAAATTCAAATCACTGTTATTATTGTGTTTATGAGTCATCCAAAAATTACATCAACAAATAGGGATGAAAGGGTGTTTACAAAATCAACGAGAAGGAAGGCTCAGGACACATTAATGTCAAAATTATTACCTTTAAATTACTAATAATCATTTTGATTTATTAATAAAATTATAACAAAGTTATTGTAAATTTAAATATGGGCAAATTTAGTAAAATATTGTACATATAATTCCATAACCAATTAGTTTTAGAAATGATCCATTTAATCTAATCAATAAACTCAAAACTTTTTTTAATAAAAATTATAGGGTAATTAGGTAAATAGTATTTAATGTAACACCACCATATAAGGAATCTGATATTTTATTAAAATATTTCTTGACAAAATTAATGGATGACTTATGGCTGACTTATTTTTTTATAATTATCTGGTTTATCTTTAATGGAAAATATAAAATATTGTTTGATTAATGTTTATTTATTACCTCTTTTGTGAGCATATCCATCATTTCTATGGCCATATCCACGTCCACCTTCAGAACCATACCCTCCACTTCCATAATTGTGCCCATACCCTTTAGTTCCATAACCTCCATGGCCTATAAGATTTATTTAATTATATTAAAATATATTATCAATGAAAAGTTTCAAAAAAAAAAATAAATGCAATTAATTAATTATATTTAGAAAATAACTTTAGTTTAAAGCTTATTCTGTGTTTACAATGTGCCCTAATTTACTGTATTGGTGTTCAATATTTTCATCATTAAATTCTATTTATTTTTTTATCCACTAAGAATTCTACATAGTAAAAAGTTAATTTAAATAATCTTTTTTGTTATAAAACCTGAATTTTTTTTTAAATTTTTTAAAGTAATGAATAACAAATTTTGAATTTTTACCTTTGAGTAAATTTTGCTATATTTAAAATTAATGAAAGAACATTAATTACCATATCCTTGTCTTTCATGACCATAACCGCGATCCCCATAACCTCCTCTATGTCCTGCAACATTAACAATTGTCAAATCATTAAAAAATTATTAAATTTTTAAAATTTTAATTGCCTCCGTATGAGTGGCTATTGTTGTATCCTTTTTCACCATCCCCATAACCTCCACTGCTGTTGCCATAAGTTGAGCCATACCCACCTTAATATTTTATAAATTATTAATACACTGTATAATGTATTTATGTAAACAGTAAATACAAAACCGTACCTCTTCCTCCATGATCACCATAACCTTCTATTATACAAAAAAAAAATGAATTATTTTGTTAATTTAAATTAATTGCTTTGGATTACCTGCATACCCACTTCCATAAGCATTTCCTGTGTGGGAACTATTTCCTTTATAATCTTCACCACCATAACTTGATGCTTTTGCATAATCACCAGATACACCATGTCCACTACCTCTATAATCATCATGTCCACCTCTATAGCCATCATGTTCACCTCTATAGCCATCATGTTCACCTTTATAGCCATCATGTTCACCTCTATAGCCATCATGTTCACCTCTATAGCCATCATGTCCACCTCTATAACCATCATGTCCACCTCTATAGCCATCATGTTCACCTTTATAGCCATCATGTCCACCTCTATAGCCATCATGTCCACCTCCATATCCACTGTTGTTGCGACCATAACTGCCACTAT
Organism: Polydesmus complanatus; assembly: GCA_034692225.1. NCBI lineage: Eukaryota > Metazoa > Arthropoda > Diplopoda > Polydesmida > Polydesmidae > Polydesmus > Polydesmus complanatus. Next base: position 10,816 of record JAQGAZ010003674.1, read on the forward strand.
AACCACTTCCTATGTCACTACCACCATAGCTCTCATTAACACCACCATATCCTTTATGTC
>JAQGAZ010003675.1:0-10875 GCA_034692225.1 Polydesmus complanatus
CTCTGAACATCAGGTTTTTTTTAGTTTTCAAAGTTTTTTTAATTTTATTTCTAAATTCATTATTAGCATAAAAACAAATAAGAAAATAGGTTGAAAAGTAGCATATGGTACATTAATTCGATATGTTTTGAGAAAGTTTGTCACTTCCCTATATGAGTTATATCCTTTACATTAAATGATTAAGAATCTTTAAGAATGTAAATAGACAATTTTTGTTCCTATCTGAAACTACAGTACAATAATTTAAAATGGTAACATTGATGATAGAACGCAAATGTATGCGCCTTGCATTTATTTGAAAAGGTAAAAATCTGCAGTTAAATGTGTATCGTACTTATCCGTTTTTGAACTAATGCGTTTCATGTAATAAATGTATTGCGTTTAAAAATTACGGTGTATGGGTGCGAATAATTTTGTTTCCTACTGTTAAGGAATGCAAATAAGGTGAATAGTGGGTGGCGGGAGGAACGGATAAAAAAATGAGATGCTCGTTAGTAGGCTGCTGATAATAAAGCTGCTTGGATTGGTTAATTTAAACAGAGAGAGAGAGAGAGTGAAACGGACATTTTGTCAATACCCGTTTACACATTTATCGACGTCAATATCTTCTTCTATAATAACAATGATAAATGAAAACGAAAATATTTTTTAAAAAAAAAAAAAAGATCTTAAACGTGGTGATGAAATGACATGACATGAAAACGCCAAATTTATCTTCTGATGGAGTTAATGGAAGACCAGTTATTAAGTTTCTAGCGAAATTGTTGTGTAATAATAATTATTTTTTGTCGGTGATTGGATTCTGATTATTAAGAGACAGAGAGGAAAAAGAAAAAAAAATAATAACTGTAGATAGTTGTAATAATAATAAAAAGGAAAAATTGGTTTTGATCTTTATCTTTAGATATGAATGTACGGTTTTGTTAAGAAGCTCCGGGTTTTTTCCCCAAGGTAAAGAATGTCGGAAAATAGATGGCGGGGATTTTCGCTCCGAAATTATCATTTTTTATTATTATTGTTATTGATTAGCAAAGAGAAATAGCGGTTATTTCGGTATAAGAAAAGTATTTTTGAAAAAATGGGGGGCGGCTTGTCTGGAATTTTATTTCAAAACATTTTAATGTTTAAATATTTTCGAAATAAAAAAAAAAAATTCAAGTTTGAGTCATTAACGAACACATTAAGATATTTGTCTTAATTATTATTTAAATGCGTGTGAAAATTACATCAACTTGAAATTTATTTTTTTCTCTCTCTGTATCAGCTGATCTTAAAAACATAATTAAGTCCATTAATTTTGTTTTAACATTTAATTTTTTAAAATTATTTTTTAGGTTAGTGAATATTATGAAACGAGTGAATAATTGTTAGTAATATACCGTTAAATTTATTATCTGACTTTTAATCGCATTTTGGCATTGAATTTGAATGATTAGACTTTTTATTCGAAACAAATACACACGTACTGTGTACAGTTGTACGTTAAAGATGGAAGGTTAGCTAAGGATGTCCTGATTTGTATAATCATCAATCAACTGTAAGCGCGGCTTCAAATAAAAAGTAGTGAATTTTAAGGAAAATTATCTATAACAGTTTGTTTTTTTTATATAAAAAAGAAAAGAAATATCTGGTTATTAAACTACGCACGATTTTGGTTATAACTAATAATTTTTTTTAACCTTAATAATAAAACGATGACGTTCGAAGTAAAAGGATGAGATGAAATAATTAGCTCGTATTAAATCTGTTTTAAAGTCCTAATTTTTTTTACGTTTAGTTATATCCTTAATTATTATGTTATACTTGGAGTAATAAAAATTGCATTTGTTAATCGTATCATCATACGGGTATAATTGCTCCATCACTCAATATGACGAGTACACGTAACTTTTTTTAAAAGAAAGAATTAATAATCTGTGATGGTTAATGAGCTTCTTTATTGCATAATGATGGAACTAGAATTCCGAATTGTTACACGCTTTATTTCGAGGTGTTATTTATATTCGTCTTAATTTTTAATTAACTTTTTCTTTATTTTGTTTTAGGCTATTTTTGTGGTAATTACTTCTATTCTCGATACACTAAAAAAAAAGTAATTCTATAAAAAAAATTGTCGAACTGGTTTTTATAACTCCAATTTTTTTTTTCGTTGTTGTTTGTTTCGGATGATAAATAAAATGGAGGCGCTGGAAAGGGGGGAAGAAGAAGGAGTGGGTGGGAATGAGAGAGAGAGTGAGAGTGAAGAAGCACCTAGTTAATTTCAACTTTTCTATTTAACCTTTCACTCCTCTCCGCGCATGAACATTTTGGCAAAAATTATACCCGATATAATAAAAAATGTGTGTTTATACGCGCTGACTGTTAATTTTTAGTCGGTTGTTCGTAACCAACCTCAATTTTGATGGCAATTTTTTTTTTCCGTGGTCGTTTGGAAATAAAATTGGGATTAAAGTTTACTTGTATTTTTTCTATAGATATAAGCTACCACATTTGCAAATTTTAGCAGGCAGTATAGTAGGTCTGTGGTTATGTCTATTTTTTTTTTTAATCGATATTATTTTAATACGTAAATATGTTTGGTTATTAATAAAGAATAATTACATATTATGCATAAGTTTCCGATAAATTTGTTTTATTCGCGTTCCAAACGAAACCAACTTTTTTTTAAATTTAAAGTTGCTTTTAAAATTATTTCCCGCATCAACTTTGTGGATTTTTTTAAAAAAAGATAAGTAACGCTTACGTTTAAATAATTGCGCGGATTTTTATTAGAAACTCAATTTTAAAATTTAGTGCAAACAAATTACGTAGAAGTAATATGCGTTTTTTTTTTTTGTTTTTTTTATTTCGGACTAATGATATAATTAATTTTTAGATGTTATTACATCAAAATTATGTTCTACGAGCATTTATTTTTAGATATAACTTATTTGAAAAGGGGGAAAAAAATTTAAAGCATGAGATTATTTGTTTAAATAACAATAGTCGAAATGATGCGAATAAACAGAGCTTTCTTGTTAGATGCAAGAAAATGAGTTTGAAATACGTGTAATAGATAGTGAAATGTGTAACACAATAGAGAAAAACATCTTTCACGTTTCTAATTTAAGATTTAAAAAAAAATTAATAATTTTATAGATGAAGCAATATAATTGTTTACACTTGTGTATCGAATACAAGCTTAGCCGGTATACAGTATACCGTATATTATGCGAATAATAGCCTAATTTTTCGCTTAGCTAAATTGAATTATACCGTAAAGATAGACTTATTAAAAAGCCTTGTAATGCCAATCACTCATTTGAATTCATTTTTTTTTACCGCCTCTAATCATTAACAATTATTTTAAGCCGCTATTTACGCGTAAAGATATCAAACGAAGAAAACATCATAAACGGCGCATTTCACGCTGACATCAAAAATCTTTCTTGTTTGTTTATATTTTTCCAGATTGATTTTTGGAAAATTGTTAGGGAAGGAATTCGGTAATAATCCTATTAAAGCAAACTAGGGCAGACGAATTTTTTAGCTAATTTGTAGTTAGTCAAATCAAAATTAAATATGCGAGCCGAACATTATGATAATTTTATTTTGGTTAGTGGGTAAATGCGATGTACTGTACAATTTATTTTTTTTTTTCATTTTTGGGGTTTTCTGATTTTTTTAGAATTAATTACTAGGTTCGTTAATTTTTTTATTACCAGTATGTAAATTTTTTGTTTTTTAGTTCATTATTAAAAAATTTTTTATAATAATTATAGAATTTTATAATTTATGATGAAAATAAAATTTTTAACTGATGGCTTATAAAATTATATTTCATGTACTGTATTTCACGTTTATCAAAATAATATTATGATGGTTTTTAAAATGAAAAAAAAAAAAAAAACTTTAATAATTAAAATGCTTTTTTTAAAAAAAATTAAACTAAAATTTAAAACCAGTATGTAATTTTATTTATTTTTTAAATGTGTACTAACCAGTCTCGTTATTAAGTATTTTACTAAAGAGTTTATCTATAAGACTTACTAAGATACTACTCCGATAGTATTTACGCTATTATTTTTTTAATGCATTTTCTCAACAACAACAAAAAAAATTTGTGTTTTTTTTCTCAAATTTTTAAGTTGTGAATAAAAATGCAAAGTTTTGGGTTTTGTGTCAATCCGAATTACTTGCCGTTAGGTTTTTGTGTCAAATTGATTACAGTACATGAGTAAATGAAGATGCAACAACCGACATTCTTTTCAACATAAATCATTATCTTTTTTTTCTCTCTCTCTCCGATTATTCTTTATTTTACTTTTACACACTCTTTTTTTTTAAAAAAAAGTACTGTACTAGTAGTTGTATTGATTTTGTCACCTCCTCACTCTATTCCACCCACCTATCTCACTACGTACATTCAAAGGTGCATTCGAATCACGTTAATCTCCGATTGAGGTTGGGCTTTTTCAACAGTTTACTACTATTAATTTTCGTTCTATTACGTCTGGAAACGTGCTTGGCCACGTCAATTGCTGTCGTGGCGAACTTTTTATTATTTTTTATTATTCAATGCAATATGTTGTTGTTGTTTTAATGTACAGATTAATAGGTATTACGTTCTGGCAACGTACGCGACAAACTCGTTTCTTTTTTCTATCGCAAATTAAATAAGCAAAAATTGGTGATAGTTTTCGAATAAAGGATACAATGTTCATCTATTTGGGTAAATTAATTCTTTAATAAAGATGTACTCGAAGAGTACTTTTAGCGGATTTTAATCTTAATAAAGAGGTTTTTTTCTTTCATATACTCGAGTAATCTCTTTCGCTGGTCTTACAATAAAGTACGGTATAAAGAAAGAGCTTAAGTAAAGGTTTAAAAATGAGCTTAGTAATTGAAAATTACTGTTTGTTTTGAATCTAAGTACTTGAAACAGTAACTTACTTTCGCTACTGTTTTATTAAAGAAATTGTTTAAAAAAAAATTATTATTAAATTGAAAAACCGATTATTCAAATAAACGGTGTGAAAAATTGAAAAATTATATTTGTAGCCTTTTTAGAACTTGACATACTTTTATTTACTAAAATTGAAAAATTCTGAATTATTTTTTTGAGTGGGTAAAATTTATTTTAGTAAAATTTTTGTTGTAACGAATGAGTTTTACCTGTAACGCATAGGTGTTACGTGCTGCGGTGACTTGTTGACGATGGTTGAAGGACCGAGGCGGTGTTGTTGTTAATGAAGGCGTGAACAATTCTAAATTTTACAGATAAAAAAAATAATGCTTTTTTTTTTGTCAACTAGGAAATCGGTTTATGTAAACATTGCATTAAAAATAATTTTTTTTTATTTATAAAAATAAATGGCATTTACGATGGCGAAGAATGCTGCAAGGGTTAGTAACTTAAGTGATGTAGAATTGTCCTTGTTTGCGGTCAAAAAATGTTTCGTATAAAAAAAAATTATCTTTTAAGAGAGTGAAAAAAAATTCTCGTGATTATAACTTTTAGGAAATTTTTTTTTATATAATTAGGTGTCAATCATATTTACGGTAGTTAATTATAGCTATTAGACCCGAGTGCTGCTTTATGGCTACGTGATTTATTGCTTGTGGGTTGGAGCAATTATCAAATTTCAATATCCGAGTTAAATCACCGATGTTCAATTAAATTTTTCTTTGTTATTAAGGTGTTTTTTTTTCCATTTTTTTTTCTGTGTAAATTTATTTAGATTTTGAGATGTTCTACATGACGTCACATTCTCTGACGCATTTTTCAATATTCCCACAACATTTAACTACTTCGTTTAAGTGTTTAACAAGTACACCTACATATTAATATTATTATGTTAATAGCTGAAGTAGCTTTTGAATCAATATTTTTCTTTGTTACTGTAATTATTATAATGAGAAAATGTAAAAACTAAGATTTTAAATTATAGAAATAGATTTAAAGTTTTAAAATGTTTACAACTTATTAAAGCATCTTTAATACCCTGATTTTTTTTAGTTAGATGACAAGAATATGCAAAATATGTTTTTAGGAATTTTTTTTTTTAGCATAGGTAAAAAAAAACTAAACTTTAACATTGTTTTAGCAAAATTTGAGTTTGGAATTTTGTATTAAAATACTGAACAGTTTTTTTTTAAACATTTATTTGAAAATGATAAATTGTAAAATGGCATTAGATCTACGATGAACCGGGAAAAGCCCAGTTAAAGTTAGTCATTCATTTTCTTTTTTTAAATTTCAAAAGTAAACAAAATAATAATTGTAAACGATAAAAAAAAGTTGCTTTCGTCAATTTTGACGAGATTGGTGTATTCATCGTAATTGACAGTGAATGATGTTAGCACTTTTTTTCCCCCCATAATAATATATAATCTGAAATTGTTTTTCAAAAAGACCAATTTTTCATACAAAATAATGTTATTTAACTTAAAGAAACCACTCGTACTATACCGGTATACAAAATATGAGGCATTTTTCAATTAATTCACTTGTAATTTCTTTTTTATTATTATTAAATTTATTTATGATAAAAAATTAAAATTTACCGAGGGTAAAAAGGTGAATTATAATATATTTTTTTTTTATATTATTATTGTTATTATTCTCGAAGTGTATGTGTGATAAAACAAATGTGCAGCGTGTGGATGTACCGTACGAATACGTACGTGTGTAGGAAACATTTGTATGGAGAGCGAAAAGAAGTAGGACGTCGTCTTGACTTTTTTTATTCATTATCTAAAAAAAAAAAAAACAGCATGAAAAGAAGCGAGAATTAATAAAAAGAAGATACTGCACAGTAAAAAAAAATATTTGTTGAAAAATTTTGTAAATTTATAAAGAAAAAATAATATTAAAAAAAAAAAAAAATTAACAGATCGTTTTCGATTCTTGAATTAAGAGCTTGATTGAATAATTGACGCTTGATATTAAACGGCGGTGTACTAGTCAGTCATTGCTATTGCCACAATACAATCGTAGTATATTGCGATGACATTATTATTACTATTACTAGCATTGTTAAGCTGAGAAAAAGAAGTATATTGTGCCGAGAGCATTATTATTATTAGTGGATGAGAGAGATCGAAAAAAGTTTCTTTGAAAATGAAAAGTGGCGTAATACTTGGATGTTTCTTTCCTTATTTTACTCACTTTTCACATGTTTTTCTCACCTAATTTTATTATGCATAATTTTTTTTTAAATTAAAAAATTTTAATAATAAGTTGTGTTTTTTTTTTCTATATGCCGCCATCATTTCAATGGTTAAGGTGGTAGGAAGTTTGAATTTGAATTTCAATACAATGCTTAACAAATAAAAGTGTGTTGTATGAGATTTGCATTTTTATCAGCGATTAGGTAATTGTTGTTGCTGTTGAGCCAATTCTAGAATGAATTTTTAAAATAAAAATGATTGCTTTGTTGTACGTGTGAGAAATCGTGTAGTCTGAGCTATAGGCTACATTCTACAATTCGATGACGATTTTTTTTTATTACCGGTATTATTATCCTTTTATCTTACATATTAATTGTTTTCTTCAAATAAAATTTCTGCACCACGTTTATTGAGTAACTTAAAAATTTTTTTCCTTAAAAAATTATTATTAATCTCCCACTTGTAACATTTTGCATTAATATTTTGTTGCATCCCAGATGAAATGAATTGCGCAATTAAAAATCCGGCTTAATAATTTTTTTATTTAACGCCTTGTTAAGATAGTAATTTGTTTTGTTTGAGATAAACTTATTACGGTAGTGATTTTTTTTCTCTGAAGATTCGTATTTAAAATTAGCAATATCGATTATTCTGGTGTGGATTATTTATTTATTTATTTAATAGAATTCCCACCTCCGAAGAGGTAAAACATCCGATTAAAACTTACAAAAATTCAATTTAATGATTGTAATTTTCGAACAACTCAAAATAGTCCGCATAATCAATAATATGCTGTAAATAATTTTCAATTAGGCTATTGCATTGTAGTTTTAAAATTGAATAAGGGGGGAAGCATTTTATATAGACTCTTATAATAATTATTATCTTTAACTCCAAATAAGGGTTCATTGAGGTGATGAAGCATCCGCTTATTACATCATTGATGACATTAAAATTCTTTTACTATGAAATAATATTTTCATACCATAATGATTTTTTTTTTTAAAAAAAAATAAATTATTAATAAAACTTTTTTCGATATGAGCTTTTGCTAAGAATTTAATAATTGAGCATATGTTTTTAAGGAAAAAAAAAAGAGAGTGGGCATCTAGGGCATCTTATGCGAGAAAATGTTTTATATGGGAGGACTTATTTTATGGACAATTGTTTGTTAAGGTTTGGGTTTATATTATGTAAACGTTTAACTTAAGTGTGGTTTATGTGGTAAAGATAATGAAGTTGCAATGATGGCTTTAAGGAAAATGTTGTGACAGTGGTGATTACACGGGATATGTAAACTTTGGACATTACATAAACGGCTGCTTTTAAGGTGCTTAATTTTTGGTAATTGCTTAGTGGAGAAATGATCGTGGGAAAACAACGACACCTTTCAACCCGTTTGAACTCAATTTAAAGAGAGTGAGGTCCCAACCGGCTCTTTGCATCTATTGTTTCCATGCGCAGCAACCTCAATTGCTTTTTCTAACCGACGCGTCTTCATCTCATCCGCCGCTTCTGCTCATTACATTTTCCACAATCCAAAATAACTGTAGATCTAATATTTAAAAAAAAAAAAATCAACATTGAAGATTCTTTTTGAAGGGGGGTATTTGTGGGTGGTAGGCCGTTTTTCGAAGGGGTTAAAGTGATAGTTGACAGTTAAAAATTAGTGTCTGATCGTACTTTAATCACGTGACTGATGAACCGGTATATCGCAGACAAGCGATGGGATGCTCGTTTAATTTTTTTCTTTTAAAATAAAAAATAAAAAGAAATAATAATTGTTGTGAGAGGTGGTTAAAGAATGTGTAGAACGGTGGTTGTGAGATGAAAGTGGTCAACCAATAGCGTTGAAGTGAGGTCGAACCACTTTTTCTTTTTCGTTTCTTGTGCTATATAAAGGTGCATCTGCCATGGTGATGGCACTTAACTTTCATCATTCCTTTGATCACCTTCTCCTACCTGGATTTTATACTTTCAACTATTTGTTGGTTAGTATTACGAGTGAATTCTTCGAATCGGAATTTTTTTTAAAAGAAAAATATTTGAAATTTTGTTTCAAAAAATTTAGATTTTCCAAATTTAATAATTTTAAGTTTAATATAGCTTTATATTTATTATTATTTTTTTAAGGTTTTTAATTAATTTTTTCTTTAAAGATCTCTACATACTCTTATTACAAGATGAGTAAATTCGTAGTTTTTGGTGAGTTTTGACTATTCGATCGATTCGAGTTAATATTAAATTGCATCATTTTAAATTTAATTGAAAAATTAAATTAAGTGATTGCGATTTATGATTAACTTGATTATTATAATTTATTTCCATAAACTAAATAATTTTTTTTTTTTTTTGGAAATTTGTTTATACAGTCATGTTTTGCATCGCTGTTGCCGTCGCTTCAGTGGTGAGATAATTTTATTTTATACCCTCCAAAAAAAAAAGAGTTTTTATGGTTTTTTTTTCGTGGGGAATAGGTTAAGCGTCAAGCAGCACCGACAGCTTACGTTCTTCCAGATGGGGTAGAATTGATCTTGGGTCAAATTAACGGAGGATTCAGTTGCGAAGGTCGAATTTACGGTTACTACGCTGACCGAAACAACGACTGCAAGGTGTTCCACGTGTGCGTTCCAGTCGTGTTAGCCGATGGAAATCAAGAAACCCACACTTACAGCTTCTTCTGCGGTAACCAAACCGTGTTCGACCAGGCTCAACTAGTCTGTCAGCACCCGCAAGACGCCACACCTTGCGAACAAGCCGAAAGTTTCTACAATGTGAACGAAAACTTCGGCAAAACCGACCGACCTCTTCTCCGAGCGTAATAAAATGACCACTGATCGAACTTTTTTTTTAAAAAAAAAAAAAATTTTAAGATTTTTAAAAAAATCTTAAACTGAAAAACCGTGATATTTTTGAGTTATGCAATCGATAAAATTGTAAAATAGTTTGCAAAAAGCGATTGGGGGTATAAATGGTGTTGAATGTGTGGGGGTACAATCTGTAAATGTGCCAGACTTTGTTTTGTTTTCTTATTTGTAAGCAAATAAACATTGTTTTTTCATTTTGAAAGATTCGTACATGTAGTTTGAATATGATGACACATTTTTTTTCTCTCCTTCATCTCAGAATTTGAAGCATTAAATTAGAACGTAAAGTCGTAAAAATAATGAAAGAATATATATGAATAATGAAGCATCTTTTAGAAATTAGGACACAAATAAAGAATTTTTTTTTTTCTCGAAAACGTTTTCGTTTTAAACTCGTTTTGTCTGATGTGATGATGGTCACGTCGCAAATGACTTTTCCGACTCTCCTACGCGTTTCGGATACTCATCTTGCGCCTCTTATAACTTTTGGAGAAATATGGGTAGAATAACAAGAATTTTCACCATTAATAGGTTAAGTTTTTATTTTATTTTTTATGTTTTCTTGTTAAAATTCGAAAAACTCTAAACAATTCGGCACCGGTATATCAGCTTTTTACATTTCCGGTGTTGTGCAATATTTATGGATTTAACGTCAGCTAACGTTGGATAATTAGAGTATTTTTACATATTTCTAGTTATTTTCTGCTTAGATTTAATCTTTTTCGATCTATTTTTTAGATAAATTCTTCAGCCGCTGCAATTGTACTCGCTTTCGTTCCATATACAGGGTGGGGCAGCGAAAAGTTCTTATTTCAAAATGCAATAAAACCCATTTGATAAATTAGAATTTTTTTAT
>JAQGAZ010003676.1:0-10864 GCA_034692225.1 Polydesmus complanatus
AAACTATGTAAAACAAAACTTTAGATGTGTACCTACATTTTAAAAAAAAAATTAAAAAAATTCTAATTTATCAAAACAGTTTTATTGCGCTTTGAAATAAGGTACTTTTCGCTGCCCCACCCTGTATTTTAAATGCAAGTTACAGTATAACACCAACAAAATTTGTCAGCAAAACTAATAAATTTAAAGTGACTTTTTTTAAGTTTAGTTAAAACTTAGTACTTCATTTAAGGTTAGTTTAATTTGTTCAATCTTTTAAAAAGTTATCTTTTAAAAAGTCATCTTTTAAAAAATGCAATTCACGAAGAAAGATTATTTAAGCTATAACTTAAATAATATTAATATTATCATGCAACTAAAAATATTTTTCCAACTGCATACTTCAAAAAACTTGTTTTTTCCAATTTTCGTTTTCAAAATTTTTATTTTTTCTGCCAAGATTGCATTTTCTCTTAAGGTTGCATTATCTAAACCCTCAACATAAATAGTTTGAAATGAACAAATGTAAACAGTAGGAAATGAATCCTGAGGCTCAATTGTCTCTATAACAATTACATTAAACCTGAATAAAAAATTAGGTTAGTCAGGAAATTTTGATTATTTAATTTTAAAGTGTAATGACAAGGTGATCAGACAACTGTAAATTAATTTTGTACTTTAAATATTCGTCAATGATGATGTACATCTGCCACACACATGCTGAACCAATAACCATTACTCCTAAATAATGAATGAAATTGTATAATATGTAAATGAAATGTTTAGGGAATTTTTTCTTTATTGAAGAAACGGCATTAAATAGGGCTTTTAACCCCATAGAAAGTAATATGCTGCAAGATAAACCTATCCACAGGCCCCAAACGCCACCTATGCTGCTTAGAAAATCCTCAAACTAAATTACAAAATAAGAATAGTTTTATTAACACTTATAATTTCCTTTTGGTGTATTTTAATAGTTGTAGAAGGTGTTGCAGGCCTACATCTAATAAATTTAATTTAATTTTTATTTTTTTGTGTTTAAAATTGTTCGAACAATTTATGATAAAATAATGAATATTTTATCTACAGTCCTGATTTTTGATGTCTGGGTTATCTATGCTCTAATGTATTGCATTTTTGCACATAATATTTTTGTTTTTCTATGGTACGTAGTGCATTTTAAAATTAAATTATATTAGAGATTCTGATTTCTAAAACATTCAATATAAATAAAACAAAGGATAGAGTAAGGTACAATATTATATAACTGGTTCAACACCATCTCCAGAAATTAAAATTAAATGTTATTTAAATACTTTTAACTGTGGCTGTTTGTATTCAACATTTGCAAAAAAACCTTTTGTGAGAAAATAGAGTGATGGCATTGCATAAGGAGAACTGTAAACATTAGAAACAAAAAATGTTAACTTCTTTTTCAATTAGTTTAAATTAAAAAGAGATACAAAATAACAATAAACATTATAACATTTTCACTAAACTACCTTTTAAAAAATATCAATTTAAATTAAAAAGAAAAAAGGTTTGTGAAACTCTCGCAGTAAAAGTGAAACTTCATGATGTACAAGGCGATATATTTGGCGTTGTACTCCGTCGTGTACTCGGCCAAACTTTTATATATTTTTTTTTTATTTAAATTTTTCAAAAAATTTATTTACATTTTTCAGAAAATTTATTTAAATTTTTCAGAAAAATTATTTACATTTTTCAGAAAATTTATTTACATTTTTCAGAAAATTTATTTACATTTTTCAGAAAATTTATTTACATTTTTCAGAAAATTTATTTAAATTTTTCAGTGCTCGGTCATAAACTCGGCCGAGTACTCGGTAATTGGCAATGCACTCGATCATGTAGGCAACTTGGCCATAATTTTAAATTTTTTTAAAACAGTTTTACAATTTATCAGTACTTGGCCATGTGACGCGCATGCCCCTAGTGTCAGCTTACGCGTCAAATGCCAATACGTCAAAATGTATTTTCGCGCAATTTACTCTTTATATTTAGCGCTTTTCCTCACTTTCCCCGTGTCGTTCAGATCAATTCACTTTCATAAAAATTTAATATGGCAAACTATCACTTCACAATATCTAATTGGATATTATATTTCCTAAACAATTGACTTGCAGCATAAGTAATAACTATTTATGTATAGTAGCCAAATTACCGTACTTCTTCAAAAGGTACAGAGCCAAAAATTTGGTGGTCATATTCCATTGTCTCAGCTGATGACATCTAATTAAAAATAATTTAAAAATTATTTTGATTTCATACACATTTGGCTGTTGCACTGCAAAGTTATTGCACTGGACTTGTGTATTTTGCAGCCCTATTCTGATCAAACTAATTCAAGTTTTTCTGATGATCAGGATGTTCAAAATGAAGTTTCATGATTTACTTTTAATTGCTTATTGTAAAAGGAATTTCTAATTTTTACATTCACATTTTTAATAACACCTAAATCTATAATACCGTAATTATTTGAAAACTTCAACGTTATAATCTTGTGGGATTGAATAAAGGTGTTAATAAGTTGTAAAATTACCATTCTTATAAAAAAAAATGTTTCATTCTAATCAGGGGAGGAAGTCATCAATTCTTATACATTGTGTCCGTGTAATAACCTACGAGGGCCATTTGAAAAGTTTGCTGCCTAACAAAGGAAAATACATATTTCGAAGCAAAACAAAATTTATTTCTCAACATAAGTCTCCTTGTAAGTCGGTACATTTGGTCCATTTTTTCTTCCAATTTTTTAAACTATTTTTGATGGTTTTAAAAAAAATGGAGAAAAAATGGACCAAATGTATCGACTTACAAGGGGACTACAGTATGTTGTGAAATAAATTTTGTTTTGCATCAAAATACAGTATGTATTTTTAAACTCAAACCCTATAGTTTTATTACATCTGTTGATTGAGGACCTAAATCATGTATTCCTGATTGAAAGGTTTTAATAGTTACTTCAAGATTCCTACAATTAAAAAGATTGGTGATAAGCTACTTAACATGTAGGAAGGTAACTCGTAAAGTAAGGGCTCCTTTTATTTACAGTTTTGGTTTACAACATATTTACCTAACATTTACATATAATTACATCTCTTTCCGAACATTTTTAGTACCTAAACGACCGCTTTTTTACTCCCACTGTGTAATAATCTCTCACATACGAGTAGTTGCGCTGATCAATTGTTTTCAAAAATTGCTGACAAAAAACATTTTTGAAATAAATTAAGCTTGTCTGTTTGTTGTAATGAATGAAATGAATAAAAAAAAAAGGATTGCGCCCACGCGGGTCAAATTTCCTCATCAAACGCTTACCAGCATATCCGACTGGCTATAATGTACAATGCCAATGTCGCCTACTGTAGCCAAATTTAATTAATCTACTCCTCGGGATAAAAAATAAAAAAATTATAATGTACCGGGTGTCCGAAAAGGTATTGAACAATAAAGAATTACAATAAAAAAAAAAATTAGCAAAGCTAAAAACTAAAAAATGGTGTCATTTTAAAGAAAAACTCAGAGATTTTTTAGGTAAAAAAATAATTTCTTTGTTAATACAATACTAGTAAATATTAAAAAAATATCAAAATTCAAAGAGTAACTTTTATTCTGAAATATATTAATACGGGTAATATTTTTTTTTGTGCAAAAAATTGCGTCTTTAAATTGTTCGAAAAATGTATGTTCTAAAAATATCATGTTCTAAAAGTATGTGTGTAGCTAAAATGAATATAAAAGAGAAACCATAGTGCTTTGAATGGTTTATACAGGGTCTTTAAAGATGGAGGATAGTTTTGAAAAATTAAAAACTAAGTCAATTTTTAAGAAAATGGATTTCTTTTAAATATTTATTTTCAGTAACATCTCCCCGTTTGAGCGTTTGAAAATCTCCTTATAATAAAAGCCCTTACTTTACGAATATGCCTCGTAGTTTATGCAACACAAAAATAATTAAATGTAAATTAATAACTCACTGGCAAGGCGTTTTGCAGTCACACATGGCATCCAATTGCATTTGTGGGATCTTATTACAAACTTAAAAAAATAATTCTTAACACCTTTTTATATTAACAAATAATTAAAACTAAAATTACTCTGCGAACACATGGGTAATTGATTTACATTCTCCCCTATCATCGAATGAGGTATAATACAGTGACAGTAGGTTAATGTTAAATTGTATAAACATTGGTTTAAGCATCTCTGCGTTTAATTAAAATTAACTATGCATCAACCACTTTTTAGCATTAATTTAAAAAAATAAATTGTTTTACTTTTTTTGAATATTTGTAGAATATTTTATTACCGCTGGTATAAAAATTGCTCCACTCTGTAATATTTGGATGATCAACTGCACTTGCACTAATGTTAGGCCAAGTATTATCACTATAAATAGTCTACAAAAATCAAGAAATTTAGTTGAAAGCACTACACAACAGTTTAAAATGTGTCTTTAAATCACGTAATAAATATGAAATTGCGTTTGGAAATGCTTATAATTTGAGAATCAACGCAAATAATAGATACCTTTATGAACTGTACGAACAGGAATAACGATTTTACAAAACTGTACTCCACTGCATCTTCTGGTTTAAAAACAGGAAGTGTTTCCTTTGCATGAACGATAAATTGTACCTTTACGTTTGGCTTTAATACAAGCCAATACACGAAGAAAAAGGCTATTTGAAGATATGTTATAAAGGCTTTGGAAATAATGCTTAAATTTAACAAGGAAATACTTTTCTGTTCTAAGGTTATGCAATTACCATGATACAAGTTATTAAATGTCCTCTTTATAGACCTTTTTTTACATAAATTTAGAGGGAACATTATGATTATAATTTTGTTTAGATAAAGAAATAGTAAAAAAAATATTTACATGAATGTATAATAGAGAGGTGTGTTGAAATCTTTAAAATCAGCAAAGAATTCTGTAACATCATACCCAATTTCATATCTCTCTCTTTCAGTTAAAAGAGACAAACAAAAAAGTGATAGAGATTTAGTATTGCACAAAATGTTCAAAGTCTTCATCTGATATAATATTATTTACACTCAGACAGGTTTTTTTTAAAAAGTTTATACACAGTAGTTTACTTTTTGTAAAATGTTGTTGGTTTTATTATTATTATTATCAATGTAAACTGGATTCCCAAAGCACATAGTGTTTTCATAACTATCAAGTGCCAATTCTTCAGTTAGGGAACTTGTCATCGGAATTCTAATTAAATAAGCAACAAAATTAATTCAGCGTATGGAAAATCCATTCGGATTATTCTTTTAAAATAGAATAAAATTTACTGAAAGTAGTCCGAGATGAGTTAAGTTGTCTGGTAGAGGGCCAAGAGTGATGAGATGGAGAGAAAGAGGAACCACATCCTCTTCCTAGACCGCTCTTTCGATCCCTGGATCTGATCTACAGCCGAAAGAGAAACACTCACCAATGACACCATCTTCATAAAATAACTGCGCAAAAACATGCATTTTAATATTTATAGAAAACGTGTGAAGGTTAATAATATTCATCTAAAAAATCAATGCAATGCGAGCTGCAATTCCTTGTTTACTCTAAAAATATAAATTTATTGTATGAAAATGAAAAATGTTTGTTTAAAAGTTTATTCTAAAGAATTTCATTTCGTTTTCTCCATATAAATGCAAATGTTTGTTTTTGAAAACAATTTTTTTAAGTAATCAATTGTATTGGATTTTAGATCTGTAGTCAAGGTGCTGAAAACATTGCATTTTTAAACTTTGCAAGTCAAGGATAAAAAAAGAAATACAAGATATTGGAATTTTGAGATTGGAAGTCAAGGACAAAAATATTCAAGTTTTAATACATAACTGTGTCAGGCCGAATGCCGCGCGGGTGTAGGAGAATAACAAGCACGCTCACACACGTATGCGGTAACGTTCTTTATTATACTTCAGCTGTGGCAAAGACAGAGCGTGGAAGGGCAATCCTTCCCGCACGAGATCATAAGGCTAACTCCCAATAATCAATCAGGCGCACCGTTACGCAACAATCGGCCAGGTGGCGCCCCCTCGCATAATTACCAATCGGGCCGCCAGATGCCGTACCCGACAGTCTCCCCATTCTTCGTCCGCGTTTGCCCTCAACTTGCAAATTTAAACAATCAAAAAAATGGGCACTCTGGCTATCGGAGTTATAAAAATATCAAATTTACAAAAAAATCTAACCCCGTCTTTGCCACCAAAACTTAACTCTATACAAAGCTTCTTTAACAGTTTGTACAATTTAAAAACTTAACTAATTACAATTGATACTCCTAATGAGAAGCTTTTCTTTAAGCAATGTACATAATTTACATGTTAATTATTCTCTTAAAATAAAATTTCAAATATCAATACGAATATAAGGTGTATGATTTTTATTATAAACTTATTAAATATACTTAAATGAAAATAATCATCGCTAACCTAATTCGAATATCTATATATGCACTAAAAAATTGGAACCTACAATCAAATTAATTACGCTATTGGTCAAATTCGAATGAGCATCTCTCGCTCAGCTGTTTCCTTTAAACATACTTAATTCTCAATTTTGCAACTTTAATCATATCTTCATGCGTGAAAAAAAACAAAGAAAATCGTCTCCTGACATATATAAAAAAATTCTAAGCTCTTTTAAGCAAACTACTCCACATTATTCAATAATATAATAAAACGAATGCGCGATTTATGAAACATATTAACGAATGACTTAAATCTCGCTATTTTTAACTTAAAAAAAAGAGTTCCCAACTCTATAAACTTAAACTAGGCAAATCAACGCACTGAAAAAATCACTATCTTAAAAATCGTAACCTTAACTCGCAAAAAGTTTTCTCTTATCTAAACTTAATTAATGATACTCAATCTTCTTCTGTGCTCGGTCTCGGTATTCGCCACTTCTTCGATGTGAGCGATCATCTCTGGCGCTGTTTTGGTCAAACCCTCAGCTGAGCCGTCTCGGGTTCATCCACACTGATCACTGGTTCTTCCGAGATCGGTTGATCACCGTTCGCAATTCCAGATGGCCCGGCCTGGGCGTCTTTGGTCTCAACCGTCGAGGCAGGCCGCTCCCGCAGTCGCCATTGGCAATACTGAGCCGTGTGCCCTGGGAAATGGCACTTCGCACAGCCAACTTGGCTTAATAAGAACGAAAATGTAGATGCGGGGATCACCACATGATCCTCCGCCAACGAAGCACTAGCCACTCGCGCAAGATATTGAACCATTCCTTCACATCAACTTGCAAACCTTTGTAACACTTTGCTTTCTCAACGGCTCGCATTGCAATTCATGTTGCTTCCACCATCTTATTCCTCCAATCTACACACTTGCTTCGAAGTTTGCGAAGCTGACGTTCAAGTTCGTTGACGTCGTCCAAAGTCGCGATTGCGGTTCCCGCATCCGAAGTTTGAACTTTAGTTGAGATAGGCGTCACCGACGCTACTTGGCTCGTTGCCCGCGCTTCCGTTAGTCTACGTGGTGAAAGCGTCACCGGATTACATTTCAACGCATTTACTTCGTCCACCAAACGTTTTATAGTTTCTTCGAGCACCCTCCGCTCCCATTCCGCCGCATACTTTGTTTTGCGCAGTTTGTCCGCCAATTTAAATCGTTCCGCATCCGCAGCCCGAAACGCCGCTGTCATCTCTTTCAGATTGACGTCTAGCGAAAAAAGTTTTTGCGTGCGCTCTCCCTTAACTTGCCGCATCTCCGCTTCGCCTTCTAAATAAGTTGAAAGGTCGACCGGCTGTCCAGTTCTAACCGTACGCGCATGGTCCCCCTCTCTGACCAAAATTTCAATTTGTTGCTTTTTCTTCTCATCCTGTTTAATAAAAAAGTCTTGGCTTTCCTTGATTTGCCGTGCTACCTCGCGCCACTCAGTCGCAATCGCAAAACATTCGCGCTTTATAGCCCGCAAGTACCAAAGTTTCTCTTCGGCCTCAAAAGTTAGCAAATCGGCCACGCTATAATTATAAATTCTTACCAAGCGATCATCTCTTCGCTGTGGGCAATTTCTGGCTTCATGGCGAAATCCGTTACAAACTCGGCAAGGTCGATTTGCTGGAATCGGTGCCCCAAATTTGTCGATGTAGTCGAGATTGTTAATATAAAATTCTCGACCCGCACTAGCGATATGTCGTCGCCACTCGATGTCTTCGACCCATCGGCCGCCGTGTTACCAAGTAACAAGTGGTCGCTCATGGTCTCGATTTGGTAATCTGGCCATAATTTCCAAAAATATTTATTCCCAAAAAAATTACTAAACCAAAAAAGAAATAGTTACCCAATCGTAACAAACACGCCCGAAAAATGCAAAACAAGAGTCTCCGACTCAAAAAAATTCTCATACTAGCAAAAAAGTTTTCCT
The DNA here is from genome assembly GCA_034692225.1 of Polydesmus complanatus. Taxonomy (NCBI): domain Eukaryota; kingdom Metazoa; phylum Arthropoda; class Diplopoda; order Polydesmida; family Polydesmidae; genus Polydesmus; species Polydesmus complanatus. Next base: position 8,390 of record JAQGAZ010003676.1, read on the forward strand.
ACGATGTTCACCGATCGTCACCGAGACAAAGAAAGTTTTTAAATCTCGCGAAACTCAAAATTTAGAGAATGACACGCCGTCGTATCAATTAGAAATGCTAGCCGCGATACTCGTAAAACTAAATTACCAAAAAAATCAAATCTGAAATTAAAATCAACTTTAGCAAATGCAAAAAATTGTCACCAAACAAATTAACGGCAAGTTGTTGTTTTTTCAAGCATGGCGATCTGGAAAATTCTAGAGTTCTTTGCTCTCCTTCGCCAAATACATCATCTCAAAATTTATCCGCGCAATGCTAATGCTATGGGAGTCTGAGTGCTCAGGCGCGCATGAAAAAATAGTTTGTGCGAGCTGCGTAAATCAGCCGCGCGCATGCGTACTCACTCGGCACTGACAGATTCCGTATGGCGGATGATATTATCGCAATCGAACATTGAGCATCAGACATTGGGTGATTTTAACTTGGCAAATGGCCGCCACCATCGAAAAAAACGCAAATACGTAAAGCATGACCAAACATCTCTCACTCTGAAAAAATTAGTTACTGCGCATTTTAAGCTTTAAAAAAATAGAAAATTCACATTATTAATCAGAAATTTTGGAATTATCATCTTATTATTAAAAAATTAATATCTAAATTAATTAAATTATTAAGAAATAAATTCCAAACAGTAACTAAGTAAAAAAAAAAATCTCAGTGTGGGTTGATAATAAAGCAATCCACCCCCCACAAAGCAATAATTATTAAAAATTAGGCATATTATCTCATTAATATGCAACAATGTTAAAAAATCTCCAAAAAATTCCAAAATCGAATTTTTACTCTATTTTAATTTCTTTTTTCTTTAATTTTTATTTTTTCAAGTTAAACTCATCATCATTCACCAATTCGGGAAAATTAATTCAATTCCAAAAAAACTCAAAAATTACAAATTACTCCTCTTAGGTGAGAAAAGAGTAAATATTCCCCCCACAAGAATTTAAGCAGAAAATTAAGTAGAAAATCAATGAACACAAATCAGTAAACACAGCCAAATTTCTTAAGTAGCTATTATTATTTAACACTAGATTACTTTACCACCTATCAAGGCTGCTAGTTCAGAAATATCAAATTTTGGAGAAGGTTCTCCCCCTTCTTCAAAATTTGGTTGGTCATCATTTAGATCAATATAGTAATCAAGTGGTGGGTGCCCATCTCTTTCACAAGCACAGTAATCACACACCCAACCCTTACCATTGCAATAATCAGTCCATTCAAGCTGACTCATGTTTGCACATTCCACATAATATTTTCTAGAACAGTTAGCAAACTTACATTCAACAGGCTTCTTCCCAATGGAAATGTCAAAGCCACACTCAGCTGAACAATCATACTGATTCAGTTCTATAGGCTCAGTCAGTTCCTGAACAAGTTCTTCATCTTCCAATTCGATGTTTAAGGGCATCATAGGCACAGGAGAGTACTGGTTCCTCTCATGTTGCTGTAGTAACTTCATATTGCAGCCATTCTGCAAAATGCCCTTCCCTGATGAACCTATCACAAGATAAGTGTTCTTTCCAGTTTCCTTCAACACTCTTCCCACATCTTTGTAAGCTGGGTCCAGTTTTCCTCCTTTATATTTGGCCATTCTGGGTCTGAAAATGAGAACTTCATCCCCCACTTTGAACTTAAGTAGTTCCTTGTAATGACTTCTTCTATAAGATTCTTCTCTTTGGTGATTTTTTCTTGTGTGTAAAGTTGCAAGCTCTCTACATAGCTGATTTTCCTCATTCCAGTGGTAACCTCTAACTTCCTGTGGAATAAATGTATTAGCATTTATCTCCCTACCAAACATTAGAAAAAATGGAGTAAAGTTAGTAACACTGTGGACTGAAGTATTGTAAGCCATGGTTGCAAAAGGCAAATACATGTCCCACTCTTTAGGATGTCCTTTAACATACTTTTTCAGAATTGACACTAGAGTTTTATTGCTTCTCTCAGTCAACCCATTACACTGAGGGTGATAAGCTACAGTTCTTCTTTGCTCCACCCTAAACTTAGTAAGCAATTGTTGAATCACCCTAGCTAAAAAGCTAGTCCCTCTATCAGAAATCAAATGCAACGGTGCACTAAACTTAGTAAACACTTCATTTAATAATACTTGAGCCACTGTTTCAGCTGTTTGGTCTTTAGTAGCCACTGCTATCACATCTTGTAGCATAATCTGTCAAAATGAAAATGTATCTTGCTGAAGCTGCTGTCAACTTTAGAGGACCAATAAAATCTATCCCCAAAGTCTCTAAATCAGCTTGTTTTGCTTTCGATCTAGGTTGATACGGTTGACATACCAAACAGGACTGCACATAAATTGTAATAGTTTCAACCATCTTTGGCCACCAATAAGCACTTGCTGCTCTTAAATAAGTTTTTCTCACCTTGCAATGGCCTGCTGCTAAGTCATCATGAGCCTCCTTCATAATATCCATTATGAGAGA
>JAQGAZ010003677.1:0-10864 GCA_034692225.1 Polydesmus complanatus
TTAAAATTGAACGATTTCTATTTAAAATTGAACGATTTCTCATTAAAATTGAACGATTTCTCATTAAAATTGAACGATTTCTCATTAAAATAATAATTGAACGATTTCTCATTAAAATTGAACGATTTCTCATTAAAATTGAACGATTTCTCTTTAAAATTGAACGATTTGTCATATTGAACGACTTCCTCTAAAATTAAACTATTATAAATTTTCTTATATTGAACGATTTTCTTCTTAACAATGAATCGACTTAATTTCGATCTGGATCCAAAAATATTCTAATTCTACTTTCCGTTGTGTTTCAGGTTGAGCCCTTTGACCCGTTATACCTGCATCACATGAGCCTGACCCTCAGATCACCTTCAGTGATGACCAACTTCTTCATCGCTAGGGGCTGGATCAGACCCGAGCCAAAAAAGGTGAAGAAAGTCAAGTTGTGGAGAGATTAAACCGTACAACAGCTTATAGACTCCTCCAAAAAAACCCACACTCTACGGCCGACATGTTGATAGTCTCAATAAAAGAACGATTTTCTCTTAAATTAAATGAATATTATTATAAAAAAAAAATTAAATTAAATTCGTTTTCAGAAAAATTCGAATAGCACTGCGCATGCTCAAATAAACGTTTTTTTTTTTTTAAATTTAAATATTTTATAAGTATTTCACATTCGAAAGTTGTTTACAAAAATTATTTTTGATTTTTTAATTAAATATAATATATTTGAAATTTTACTAGTTAAATAATAATTTAAAAAAAAAAATTAAAATGTTAACAAATTATGTAGGCCTACATTCACCAATGTTTTTCAACTCTTTAAGCAGGTTTGTTAGATTCTTGTAAATGATTGGCTGGATCATAATTATGGCAAAAATCATGATTAATTAACTACTATACTTTCGCATTTCAGGAATAGTGACACTTTCTGTCTTTAGTCACAGTGATATTAGGCTTCCAAGATCAACCACCTCTGTTCTAAATTATTTGGCCTGGGCCAGTAGTTGCCTGGCACAAATAGAAATTGTTCTAAATAATTGGATTATAATATTAATAATATTACAAGCCTTACCTGCCTTACAAGCAGACCACACCCCTAGTCAAATTGGGGGTGATAGGGAAATGAAAATTTTTTAAAAAAATAGAAAATTTATTTTTAAAAAGCTAAAATATATTTTTAAAAAAAGAATGATTTCTGAAGAAGTCATTTCTGAAGAGATTGATTGAGTTAAGCCTAAGAACGCCAACCGCGTGATTAACAATGAAGAACCACGTGTTCTTTAAAATCCAGTAAAATCTAACAAATTTACAAATCATCCGCGCTTTTAAACACCGATGCTTCGTAGAACAATAATAACTAGATTAAAATATAGTGATATTTATTCAACATTTAAAAAAAAAAACAACAAACAATCGGAAATTAAAAAAATTAATGTTGGCTTAAAAAACACGTGTTCAGGCGGAGGTTCCAGAACACGCGCCCATCACCGTCAAAATCTAAAGCCAGCACTGAACCCTGGTGGTGGAAGTAGAGAGCGAGGTGAAACAGCTCCCCATACTACGTATAGAAGCGCTCCGTTAGCTCCACTACGCTCGAAAGCGAACACGTCAGTGAATTGGAAAAAGTAGTCGATAATCACTCATTCGCCTATAGTGAATTTGACGTCATCGCTCGCAATCTCCAGGTCCTACGTCATTCATCCTTTTTTTTCCGCCACAAAGCAAGTACGTGACGTCATAACTATTTCTACGGCGGCGCGCAATTTGAAAATAACTGAATCTCGTTTTTAATCAAATTTAAATTAATAAAATATTTAATAATAATAGAAAAGCTTTTTGGGACCACACCCGGGCTCCAAAAAAAAAAAGAATGAAATTTTTAAAGCGCTTTAAACTTGATTTTTCGGATCCGCCTAGCGCAAAACGCAAAATCGGGGTAACAACCAAACTGCGTAAACAAACATTTTTTTACTTATACATTACGTAAATACCAAAGAAATAATAATAATACTTTTCATAATAATAATAAAGATAACTATCGGAACTGTAAAGCGCTGATCCGCAACCCGATGGTGTCCTTACCCACCTCGGACACCGTACAAACCCTACAAATACTACCCTTAAACTGCGGCACGTAACTCGCCAAACACAAGGGGCACTTTTCCTCCGCTTTCCCTCGATAAATGGGCTTGTAGGTGTTGGCGCAAATGGCGAAGGGATTATGCTCGTCGTACAACAGCTGATGCTCGTCCACCAAATTCTTGTCGCAAGCCTGCAGAATCTTCCGCGTCTGCTGCGCCACGTCGGGTTTCGGCCCCAACTCCAACAACCTCCGCGCGAAAGTGGCGGCGGTCTTAAAGTTCTTCAGCTTAAAAAACAAATTCAGCGCCGTGCGCAGCGTAAGAATCATGTGAATGGGCTGCAACTGACAGTGGGTGAAATAAGCCGCCATCTCGCACAGCCGCTTCTGCTCCTCCAAACTCTCCTTACTCATATCCTTCCGCGCGCACTCCATCGACAGACCCACGATGTACTCGCGGCAAATCGACAGCAGCTGCTGCGCCTCGGCGATCTCCTGCCGACTGTCCACCACCAGCAGCGGAATGCTCAATAAAATATTACGGAAACGTTCGATGGCTTCGGCGAACTTACCACCCGTCGTCAGCTGATAACTGGCTTGCAACCTCTGCACCAGATCGTTCACGCGCAGACCGATGCCGGGCAGACCGCCTTTCGGACCGCAGTCCTTCCAATTGCGCTGAACGTAGCTGAAGATGGTTTGGAGTTCGGGGAAGGGGCGGTAGGAGCATCTGGAACGCGCTAAAACGGTCATGGCCAGCTGTTTGTACGGCGCGAAACAGCGCACGCCGATCTGATCGTGCAGCAGGCGGAAAGCCGTTTCGAAAGAACCGGCCGCGAAGTGGTCTACTACCAGCTGCGAGTTGTTGACCCATAGTTGATTAGGAGGCAGACCTTTAGTGGGCGGAGAGAAGTAACCCTCAGTGCCGCCGGCCGCGATCAAACTCGACTCCAACTCGGGCGGCAGTTCTAAATCGTCGTCCACGTCCCAGCCCGATCCACCGGCGGCGCCAGCAGCAGCCGAAGCGCCTTCTCCGTCGTCGTCCTCACCCAACTCGCCTTCGTCGTCGATCAACAGTTTGGCATCGGCGCCCCAACCGTCGTCACCTACGTCGTCCAAAGCTTCGGCAGCAGCTACCAAAGCTGTCTTGCCGCCTGCTGGAGTGCGAGAAGACATGGCGCCTTCGAAAAAGCCCTACATCCCAAAAACGCGAATTAAATTTTAAACTCTTTAAAATAAAAGTTTAAGCGATTATAATTTTTTCCTTACGCGTGAGACGGTAAGCAACGGCCAGTTGGTCTCGCACTGTTGAATGGGAGGCGGAGGTCTCAACAGCTTGGCGTTGGGATCTACGTCTGGCAATGGAGATTTTTCGTTTTCAAAAGTTTCGGTCAAAGACTCCGCTTCCTCCGTTACGTTATGCGTGGCAGCGGTGAGGTAAGCTAACGAAGTCTGTCCGCAATTCTACAAAATATTTCAAGAGGTTAGCTAGTAATTTTCAGAGTTTCGCGAGTGACTTTTCGAATTTTCAGAGATGGTCTATTTATGAAAATAAAAAATTCTAATCCTATTAAATTAACCCACCTTTAGAATCCTGACTCTTTCGGCTACGTCTCCTAAAAACAAGGCGTTCTGATACTGTCCGCTGATATCCTTTCGAATCTCCGCGATCTTCATCATCTTCCTCAGCTTTTCCAAGTTGCCGGTGATCAGGTAAAGGAAGGAGAGCTTATCGAAGCTTTTCGTACGCTGATACGCCATCTCCACCACCTTAAAAAACAAAAATCTAAAGCTAAAAACAAAGTTTTAAAAAATTAAGTTTCTACTTGATGGTTTCCTTGTAATAGAGCGGCTTCTCCTAATTTCTCCCAACAAGTCTGATCGTCTAAAGCTCGAGCCGCTTCTAAAGCGATCTAAAATCCACACACACAAAAAAATAACTTCAATTTTAAAAAGAAAAAGGTTTCGAAATTTAAACTTACTTCGATGTTTCCGCACTCTAAAGCCAATCCGAAACGCGTTTTTTGGTCCTTGACGAAATGCAGCGCTACCTCGGGATAACCTTTCTTCTGTAAATAAGCGATGATCGCCTGACCCACCAGCTTAGCGTTGCGCACCATGTGCAGAACCTCGTCGTACTTGCGGTTGATCAGCGCCAATTTAAACTTGAACTCGGTGGGATCGATTTGTAAGACGCGAGCTCGGCATTCGCGATCCAGACAGTACACGCTGTTGCCTTTCACTCGAGTGATGTAAATGGGCAGATCCAACGTGCGAATGATTCCGTAATCACTACGAATGAAACATGTAAAAACAAAATATAAAAAACTTTTTAATATAGAATACCCGTTGGTGATGGCGTATTTAATGTGATTGCTGGTGGTGTAAATGAAGACTCCGGAGTCGTCCCAAGCGCCGCTCTTGATCCTCGTGTTCTCGTGAATGGAGCATAAACTCTCCAGTTTTCGGTTACAAATGCAGATGATGTGTTTGCTGAGGAGAGCCATGTGACTCATGTCGGCGGACCAGATTACGTACTTTACTTTGGCAATCTTCACCGAAGCCAGGGTTCTACGCAAAACAAAAAATGATACCGAAATAGTTAAAAACGAAACGTGAAAATGTTCATTCCCCGTTAAAAGATTATAACAAAAATCCCCTTATCGAAACATATAAATTGCTTTCTCTACCAGTCAACCTGCGTTTAATCTAAATAAGGTTTCCCCAAAACCTAGAGAGAAAAAAAAATCTTTACCTAAACCGAACCAAAAATTTCTCTGAAATCGAACTGAAACTTTGCCTAAACCGAACGAGCACATTACCAAAACAAAACAGCAGCTTTACCTAAGCCGAGCAGAAACTTTTATCCAAAATGAAACAGAAGTTTCACCTAAACCAAACAAAAGCTTCACCAAAACCAAACAGAAGCTTCACCAAAACCAAACAGAAGCTTCACAAAAACCAAACAGAAGCTTCACCAAAACCAAAAAGAAGCTTCACCAAAACCAAACAGAAGCTTCACAAAAACCAAACAGAAGCTTCACCAAAACCAAAAAGAAGCTTCACCAAAACCAAACAGAAGCTTCACAAAAACCAAACAGAAGCTTCACAAAAACCAAACAGAAGCTTCACAAAAACCAAACAGAAGCTTCACCAAAACCGAAACCAAACCTTTATTTAAAATGCCTGAAACTTTACCTAAACCAAATCAAAGGTTTCCTAAACTGAACCGAAACTTTACCCAAACCGAACGGAAGCTTTACTTATCTAAACCGAAAATACCTAACGAAAATATCTGAAACTTCAAACAAGCTTTCACTGAATAAAGCGGTGTAATAAAGCTTTCTTTAAGCCGCAACCATAAAAAAAATGACCCACTGAAACATATAAATTGCTTTCCCTATCATTCACTACTTCGAAAAGTTAATAAACCATTCTGAACAAACCATTCCAAAACCTAGAAAGCCAAAAAAAACTTTACCTAAACCGAACAGAAATGTTCTCTAGACTGAGAGAGCGCACTACCAACTATTACCTAAACCCAAAACATAAAGCAAAATAAAAAAAAAAGAGCTGAGCTGCGAACCTCTTCTGTTGCACATCGAATAGCGAAATGCCTTCGGTATCTCTCAACAACAACATTCCAGTTCCAGCGTAAAAGATCTCGTCGCAATTCGGAGTCTGCACTTTCTTCGTCACCTCGTTCTTCAAGTTCTTGATAACCACCTTAAAAAAATAGTAAACAAACGATAAGAAACCCGTAATAAAAGTAATTATTATAATAATAAAAATACAGTGTGAGTTCTGTCGAGCACGGCGAACCGGTTGCGAGCCACCCAGACAGCGGTGAGACCAGCCGAGCGTTTGGCGTCGGACGAGTCCACATTCTGAGAGTCTCCGGACTCTTTCGGGATGGTGTACAACTCGTAACAGCTGTTCTCTAAATTGGGTGTGCGCAGCACCAGAAGAACCGCGTTCTCAGCCGGATTGTAAGACAAACTGCCCTCCAAAAATACACAAATTAATACAGTTAAAAACAAAAAAGCGATACGATAATTACCTGTAAATCGGACTCTTGTTTGCCCCTCGCATCTGCATCACGGCTCCGTCTTTCGAGTTGGTGAAGTCGAGTTTCCTCAAATACTTCTCCTTCACGTAATACAGCAAGTTGTTGTGCACGGCGAAGGCGGGTCTCTCTCGCTCCAGCTTGAAGATGATCATACCCGAATCGTGACCGGCGGCGAACAGGTTGAGGGAAGTGTGCGCGGTGAGGATCCAGAAGCGATCGTTCTCGCGGCGGAAAGTGTGCAGACAGGTTCGCTTCGCCATGTCCCAGATGCGAATACTTTTATCTTCGGCGTTGGACACGATCAACTCTTGGCGCGGGTGGAAAATGCAGCACGAGACGTTGTTGTAATGGCCGCGGCAGGTGTCTACTTCCCAAGCTTTCGAGTCGTTCATGCGCCACAGCTTCACTTGTCGGTCGTCGGCTCCCGAGATGATTAAGGGCATGGTGGGATGGAAGGTAGCCCAATTCACTCCTCGATCGTGACCTAAATGGGAGAGGGGGAAAAAAAATTAATTTAAGAAGAGATCGAAACCAGAAAAGCAACAAATTTCTTCATCTTGTATCTGTACTACATAATTTTGCTATTTTAAAGCGCATCAAACTAGGCTAAAATTCCTACTCAAAAACAGAACAGTCCCTTTTTATATTAACAGCTATACCTTTCCCTCTTTTCAGTAAATCGTCGTTACTGCTCACAGGCTTTGATCCCGAACGATTCAGCTTACTGATTCTCGAGGCATAGTTGGTCGATCGGTTTAAATTACAAAGGATCCACGCAGGATACCTCTAAAACCATTAGATCAACAAGTCTTACCCTAATTTCTAGCTATGGAGAAGAGGGAGAGACGTTACTGGTAAAACTCTTAACCCGTAATCAAAATTGAAGCTCGATCCTTGAATACTTGGATAAGCGTCTTACTCGCTTGTCTTCTCAACTTGATTCCGCCTTATAAATACGGATTCCGTATCTGCATCTTAAGCTTTTAGTTCTCGCATAAATGAAAGCTACCTTTCACTGTTTAATATTTCTGTCTTTACCTACAGTTTTTCTTCTTCTAAAATTCCAGCTTTCAACTTCTGAAACCCATAACAAACCTTCTTCAACAAGACCTATACTTCGACCTTAATTTTCTTAAAAACTGTTCCTTTCCATTCTCATTCTTTACCTAAATATCGATAGTAATTCATTATTCAAAAATTAAGAAAAAAAGACTTCTCATTACCAAAACTTTTATCGTCAACTTCTAAAACTCACGACACAAACCTATTTGAAAACGGAAAAAAAAAAACAAACCTTCGAGAACGTGTTTGACGACCGCGTCCGATGTGCCGAACAGATCCGTGTGCCCCGGAATCTTCAAATGATCGTCCAAGCCTCCTGGTCCGGGAGAAACGTTCTTTTTCCTCAGCCCCGAAATGTCCCACACTCGCACCGTCTGATCCAACGAGGCCGACACGATGAGATCTTCGGTGGGATGGAATTGGGCGCACATGACGTAATGATTGTGGCCGGTGAGAATACACACGCAATTCCTCGACTGCCAATTCCAGATGCGAATGGTCTGGTCGTCCGAAGCGCTGAGGATCCACGGGTATTCGTGATGGAAGAAAGTGGTCCTGATGTAATCTAAATGCCCCAAGAGAGTGAAAATACAGCGTCGCTGCTTGTAGTTCCATACTTTGATCTTGTAATCGTCGCCGCCCGAGACGAATAACGGTTGCTGGGTGTGGAAACAGATGCCGCGCACCGGCCCGTCGTGTTCGTCGAATTTATCTAGCAACGTACACATACGGTAGTCCCAGAGCTGGATGACGCCGTTGTGGAGACTCGCTAACACCCAGGGCCGCTTCGAGTGGAAGCATAAGCCCTTCACCCGAGCTGACTTAGTTTCGAATTTCGTTAACATTTTTTCTATATTAAAATTATTAACATTAAGAATAATTATTTAAATTCTACGTAAACGAGAAGAAACCTTACCACCGCGCCTGTCAAAACGGTCTTTTCAGAACGTCCACGTCTTCACGGTTAAAATCAGCACAAATAGTTGACGTCATCGCCACCTATTTTTTTTTTTTTTTTTTTTAATGTAATTGACATGTGTTCCAAAATTTACACACAAAAAGATATATGAATGACGCTAATTATTATCGCTAATTAAATAACATAGAAATAATATAATTAAGTATAAAATAATTAAAATATAATTATATTATTTAAAACGTACGAATAAATCGTAAATTAAATTTAAAATAGATAAATTACCTTTATCCTTCTTTTAGACGTCCGCGTGATAATCGCCGTTGACGGTGCAAAAGATAGAACTTCGGGCTTTTCGCACGTAGAAATTTACACGTCATCCCAGCATTCCTTCTTTTAGCTGCTAGCTACGTTATCCGCTATAGACGTTGTTAAAAATAGACTCGCTCGTCACAATGTTGCCAGCGCCAATATTTTTTTCAATAAACAATCGAAAAATAATTATTATAAAATAAAATTTATATAGAAAAAAAATAATAATAATAGTTTTAAAAATATCCAATTTAATTCTCGTTAATTTAAAAAATAATAATATCTTAAAATTTTCAAATCATAAAATTAAATATTTCTGCGATGGCGCGCAACTCGAAAGACTCAAAAAATTCGAATTTAAACTGAAAATAAGAGATTTTACGGATTGAAATTAAGTCGTATAAAAATGACAAATTACTCGAAAACGATGCGAAAATATCGCGTGACGGATGACCCGAGCAGGAGCCGAGTGGAAGTGCATACGTTTTCTCCCTGTAAAACCTCATCCAGCTCGACCAATAGCTGTTTGGGCTGCTGCGTGTGTTTGGCTTGGATCGTCGCCGTCTTCTTCATGGCTCTCTTCTTCTTCCACACCACTCGCTATCCCTCCGCCGCTAGTACTACCACCGCCACCAATACTCGATACGCCTTTATACCGGTTCAATGGATCTTTCACGACGACATCAATTACAGAGAAGACGGTCTACCGATCTACGGCGGTCCGGCGGTCAACGAGGTGTGCGTAGGGGATCAACTGGTGGCCGGACGACTCTTCCCTCCCTTCCTCCTTCAACCGCTGGATCCCTCAACGACTACTCGGACACCCAGCAACAATAACAAACACCTTCATCGTGTGCTTCGAGTGCACAGCGAAGACTGCGACGTGTCCTCCTCCAGCTCTGCACCGAAAAAACGCTGTAAGTTTATAAACAAATCTTAAATTATTCGATTAGATACAAACGCGCTTACGAATTTGATTTTAGCAGCAGAAAATGTGAGTGCGAACGAAGTGCTCTACCGCCATAAATCCCTCGACACGCTTCCTCCTCCTCCGCTAATAATTAACACACCTAATGAAGAAGCAAGTGAGAATTTCAGCTGCTGTCAATCAACACGCAAGGCGGAGGTTCGAGTGAAAGACGTCATTTTGGAGACCAGAAAAAGCCGAGACTTGAAACCAACTACGACGAGTGAATTGTTAAAAGGAAAATCAGGTAAACATTTAATTATATAATGTTCTAATTTGTTATTTACTGTAATTATAAATTTACCAAGATGCAGCAGGTTTGAACGAGTTCCAGGCTCAACTCTTGTCGTTCTTACAGACTCGGAATTCGAAAGAGAGCGAGAACGAGACCCTGAATCTGTTGAAAAACAAGTTCCAGACTGAACTGGCGGGGATTTTGAATTTGTTAGCCATGAACCGGGTCAAGTTTACCTCCACTTCTTCGGCTACAAATCAGAATAGTTCCACCGAAGATCCAGATATAGGTGATTTAGATTCACGTTCGCCGCTTGATTCCAATTCCTACATTATTCATAACGATATTAATCGCATAATTAATTAAGATAATGTCGATTTAATTGTATTTTTCATACGTAAAACAGGAACATCGAGTCAGAGGAAATCTCGCTCTTGGTCCGGTAATAGTTCTTCTTCTGAGACCAGCTGCAGTTCCAGTTCTTCGCCTTGGATATGGCCGAGCAGTACGGAGACGAAGAGAAAAGAGGTAATAACGACGAAGAAGATGGTTAAGCCCGATTGGTCCTTCCTAGTGGCCGACTACAAAGTGACTTTTAAACCCGGCCCGGCCAAACCCAACTACTCTACCGTCAAAGCCACCAAGAAGATCCCGCCCTGGCTCCTCGTCTAAACACAATCTGAAAGAACAAAAAATCATAAGAATTACAATCGATAATAATTACGGTAGTATAATTAAATGCTCAAAATTAAACGTATGGATATAATAATTATTATTATAGACTTTTTAAGCTAATAAATAGGAAAAACGTCATTCAAATCGCATTTAAACGCAATCGCTCGAATGTTAAACGCGCTGGTCCGCTTTTTATTCGCTCAACTTAGCATCAAGTTACTATAGAAAAGCAGTATGTAAGTTTAAGGAGCGGTGGACGGAATAAAACCGCACTATTCAAAATCGCTTTAATTCCTATTCACTCCTTCGTTAAAATAAAATTGGTCCGGTGTTATTCTTTCCATAATAAAAAATAATAGAGTAAGGCGTGACCTAGAAAAAAAGAAAATTATGGAAGAGCTATGACGTAAGAAGAGGGAGAAAAACAAATGGAAAGAGGTATGACGTAGGCAGAGGGGGAGAAAAAATTATTAATTGGGGTCAAAGTCCATTTGAGAAGTCCCCCCACCCCGTCTTACCTGAGACCCTACCCTCTCCAGATACCACTA
>JAQGAZ010003678.1:0-10863 GCA_034692225.1 Polydesmus complanatus
GTCATTGAGAAATTACGCTGTTATGTCGGTTTGCGAAGAAGAAATTTAATGACAAGCGCGTCATTTATATGCGCTGGAAGCAAATGAGAGGGAAGGACGCCATCTTATTAAGGCGCGATGGAAATGAGCGGGCAAATTCAAATGTGGCAGATAAACGTGCCATTATTAACCGTAGCATTATTATAATGGTTTTCTAACCAGTCATCTCGTTTTACTTAGTTTTCGTTTTACAGTCATCTCAGTTTGCTAATCCACGCGACTAAAATGGTTTTGTTACTTTTAAATTTAATACAGTAGTTTAAATGAAACTTGAGTGTGCGCATGCGTACTTGTTTTTATTTTTTTAAATAACTTTGAAAAACAAATTTTAAGTTTTTTATTTTTTTAAGTTTTATTAAATTTTGTTTGAAAAATATTAAATTGAGTTTAGTGAAAAATATTTTGCTTAAATTTTAAAAATAAAATATGCGAGTTTGTAATAATATTGTAGAAACAAAAAAATCGCGTAACAAGAACTATTTTAATGAGAAACACATTCTTTTGGCGCTATGAGATCCATGTAAGGTGATAAACCACATAAACAAACAACAATATTTTATTTCTTCTATGAATTTTTCGACGAACGAAGTGATATTAAATATCACAAACAGTATTTTGTTTATTTTTATTTTGTATGTGAAGCAACCCAATACTTCATATAATATTTTGACATGTAAATCGCACGTGGTTTATTTTGCAATAATAATTCCATAGTTAATTTTTGTGTCCCTTTTGCTGTATCTACTCGCTATGGCTGTATGTACAGTACGAATTAATTAAGATGGAAGTATCAAGGTCTCCTTCCCACATATCAATCCATTTTGAGAGTTTATACCGTCGGCGTAATAAATAACTTTCGGGCATGTTTTCGTTAGATGAAAAATGTTATTTACAAAATCGCATTCTGAGCAGAAATATTATTGCTGGGGAAAAACAGTTTCCACGTTTGCTGCGACCCCCCCAAAAATGCGTAAATGACCGCCAAAAAACAAATTTCGAGCGCATGATGTTTTTGAACAATGAAAGTGCTATTAAAACCAACGTTGAATTTTCCCGAGGAAATTAAATTTTACTGATTCAATATTAAAGCGGTACAATTAATAGTAATGTTGGGTATTCCGAACTCATTTCGCTCAACTGTTTGTTTACATTATAAATGTCATTCGAAAAACACGTACGCGATTAAAAGTAACGACCAAATTTAACCAACATAAATTTCTTTTTTTTTTTTTTTTAATAATAAAAAAAATCCTATTACCGTACACTATTAGTGGATTTCGGAAATGTTTTGACTTTTGTGCGTGAAATGAATCTTATTGAAAAGGGAAAGGGCACGAACGAATGCGGGTGGGACATGCGCTTAGCTAACGAGGTGTCCTCAATGGGAATGGGAATTAAAAGCGCTAGGGCAGCTGCTGCAGACGCTCGTGTTGCTGGCCTGCACGTGCTCGACTCGGTCCTTTTAAGAGAGAGAGAGCGTGGTCGTAACTCCTACCATCCCAATCTACTTTTCGCATTTCATTAAAAACGCACGAATGGAAAGTTCTCACGCTGCAAAAAGCTTGTTTTGCCAGCACAAAACAACCGCCTCTACTTATTACGTATGGTGATGGAAGTGCTGCGGGCGCTTTTATACACTCTTTCTCAACCCGTGGCCCGCGCACCCATCACTTCTAATAGTACAGTACCGGGTTTTATTTTCACTAGAACATCTAGTTTTATTTAAATCTCGATTTATTCTCATCTCAGTTTTGTTAAACTACGTAGTTAAATTGAGGTTGGGGCCGTTCCAAAATCGATATTAAAAACAAACTACGTTCTACACTACTTTTCTGCGCAGTCATTTCTACGCATGTGTTAAGTTTTGCTTTTGCTCTGGAAAATTATTGTGTTATTAAAGCTTTGTATTGTTTTGGTTTTTTCATTACTGTAGCGGTTGGTCAAGTGTCGCAATATTATTATGTTGATAGGCGGTGAAGCAAGAAAGGTTGGGAAGCACCGGTTTAAAGAATGTGGGAGGGGGTGGGGGTAGGGGTAAAGGGAAAAAGTGAAGAGGGGTTAATCTAAGCAGATGTCCGGGGGGTGGAAGGGGAGAGCGGTTTGGAACTGGATGGGAGTTGGTTCGTGGCTTTGGATCACCACTCAAGCGCGGTTCCACCTCGCTCTCCCCTTTCCTACTCCTTATGCTCCTGTTGCTAGGTGCTGTTACACCCAATCGGATGTGCCAAAATACATGCAATCCCCTTTCTCTCTCTCTCCTCTGCACCCAACCACCCACTATCATTGTTATTGTTTTGGTTTTTTATGCTGTTTTCATATCTTTTAAGTTATCGAAAGTTGAGATAAGAATTATTATGGCGAGAGGGATAGGGCGTGATCCACTGATCTAGTTTTATTTAATCTTTCTTTTACGCTCATTTCAACTTGTTGTCAAACCAAGTTGTTGCCACCAAAAACAGTTTAAAATAAAGGGTTAAGTTACGAAAGATTTTTTTTTATGAACGAGATTTTACTGAATCTAATTTTTGATTGCGACCGTAACTTGAAAAAAAATCTAATGTGGATTGAGAAATGTGGTGGCAATGATATATCGGGTGGCGCTAAAAAAGTGGGACCCCTCTTGAAAACTTGCAATATAACCAAATTATGTTTTTGGCGAATTTAAAGTTGTAAAATTTTCTTTACTTCCTAGCTAAACCTTTGACGTCACTATTTCATTAACTACCTATCGTGGTTTTTATAATATAATATTCTTTTTAAAGTTTTTACAATTTTTTTTTACAATAACAAAAGTAACAGGGGGTCCCACTTTTTTTGCGCCACCCGATAGATAGGGGAAGAAGGTGGTATTTCGGGGAGGGAGGAGAATATCCTAGTAGCACAATTAGCTTACACGTTCGGCTGTCACGGTGTTTGGCTGCTAATTAAAAGCCAAGAATTAATTGACCTTCGAAGAAGAATTGTGTTTTTTTTTTTTTTTTTTTAATTTTGTTTACAGTAACGTATATTATTTGGGTTGGTCCGGTTAAGAGATGCATGTCTATGAGCCAACGCATACCTTTAGGATGGGGCTAAAACGCTACGTGTGTCTGATTCGCTTTAAATTTATATTCTTGTTTTTTATTATTTTATGATTATTTTTAAATAAATTAATAATTAAAATTTGATTGGGCGCTGGGTAGTTTATGAGGTCGATGACTCCACTTTTTACTGTTTTTGGGAAGGGTATTGATGAAAAGTTTCGTTAGATGTGAACCTAATTTGCGGGCCCCAATAAAGTGTAAACGCAGCTTATTATTCCAACATTGTTATTCTTATTAGGTGCAAACTGTGCCAGAAATATTTTTATAGAGTTTATAAAAATCGAAAATGCAACAATAATAAATGTGATTTTGATTAACGTGACTCTCTTATCGTAAACAAATATTGTGAATTGAATTTTATACCGAACGTGGAATAATAAAGTGCGCAGTTTAAGGTGGGATTGAAAGTCAATTGAAAGTCGTATCTATAATACTGTATTTAGTCGCCATAGTCGAAAATGGGCTCGGTGACGAAAGGAAAAATGACCCTCGAGTAAAATGAATATTATTCGTGTGGGAACACGTTGGAGGGAGGGAGAAAGGGCTTTGGACCTTTTCCGATCCCTCTTTTGGGCTCGTGCGTGACGTCATTGGCGTTTTTTACCTTTTGCGTTTTCAAACCAAACTGGAAAACGCCCACCTTTTATTATTATCTTTCCTTTCTGATTTTTGCAATGCGAAAGGGGGGGGGGGGGGAAGAGAAGTTAAGGGGTGGCGGAGAGTAGGACAAGGGCAGCAACCTTATTTAATATTCACAAATGCAAAGCGAACCCGATTACGCTAATCGTATGCATTTTTTTTTTGACTGTTACAGCAAGATGTGTGGCCTCCACCTCTGCGCATGCGCCGTGCGGATGCAGCTAGTTTTATGAATAAACTTTTTATTTAGCCTCTTTTTTTTTTTTTTTTTTGTCGATCGCATTTAACTGGATTCGAATCAAATAAAATACGAGTGGTTTTGTATTCGAAGCCATTAATAATTATTTTGTTTATGTTGGCGGGCAAAATGTGTGGGCTGAGTCTGCGCACTTCAAGGACAACACATTTTTATACCTTACTGCGTAATAATAAATTTAAAAAAAAAAAACAACAAACTGAATTTGTTGTTGATTGATGAAAATGATTGTCCGAGATAGGATAGGAAACGTTTGAGGTGACGTCATGAGCCAAACTTCAAGGTTAGGGGTGGGTGGTCAATTGCTTCTACCTCTGAAGCCACGCAAAAAGAAAAATGTTTTTAAAGGCTCACCGTTATGAAAAACCCAGAGTTGTTTACCTGAGAAATTTGCTCGATGCGCACTTAAAAATTCGAATTTATTATTTTTTTTACAAATATTATTGTATTTGGCGTGGTAGTTTTTTCCATTCAAATAACAAGGTTATTTTCATTGTATTGAAATGTACTGTATGTAGTTAGTTAGACTTGAAATTTTTCCTTTTGGGACGTACAGCGCCGTAAGCTATTGAAGTTGTAAATTGATCGGGTCTCAGAGGCTTTCGGAGCTTTCCTAATGAACTACCTCTACTCGTTTTCATCGTACTTTTCAAACAGGTTCCAACGCACGTCAATTTTTTTTTTTTTTTTTTTGGCACACGCGTATTTACACTTGGGAATCCCTACTCTATTCGTACTACAGTGTAAATGCGTGATTTGAAATTTTATTTAATTACTGTAGTTAAATGAGCTGGTAAAGCTGGACAGGTGAAACCAAAGACCCAGCGCCATAATTATCTGTATACAGTGTTTTACTTCAACGTAAGAAGAGACACTGCTGCTTTAATATTTTATTTTAACGTTAATAATGATTTTTTTTAAAGCAGATTAATTATTATTATTATTGTTGCTTTTGATAATAATGTTGTTTCAAAATATACCCTTTCAATTAGAATTCTATTATTCTTATCTGGATATATTTACATATTAAAACAAGTCTCGATAGCTAGATTTTGTTTCTTGATTCGGAAAATACGGTATGGATTATTGCGCGATTTAGCTTTGAATAGTTTGTTTGAAAATGATATAATTTTTAATCTAAACTATAAATTTAATTTAAAGGCTATTGAAGAAGTCTTGAAACTCTTTATCTCCCCCTCCCCCTATCACTCGTGTACATTATGGTGGTGACGAATCAAAAAAAGTTTTTACACGTAGCTCAATACAGTTTTTTTTTTTTTTTTTTTTTTTTTAAATTTATTATTGCTGTATATTTTATACCGATATTTTGCTGAAAGTTTGGAACGAGTATAATATTAATTTATTGCTTGAAAGATGGGGTGTAGAATTGGTCATTGGAATACACGGCTTTTTCGTGGAGTCCGTAATCCGAGCAGGGTTGGTTAAGATGAGTAGTTAAGTGAATTATTGAGTTATGTTTGTTTACGTTTGTGAAATGGGGAATCGACGACGGGATGTTTACAATCTTATTAATAGTTCGGACTGGGCGGCGAGAAACTGCTGCGCATTATTTTTTTTTATTTTTCGATAGTAACTTGTTTATTATTTTGGAAGTTAGATGTAGCCTCAGTAACGGGGGGTGTTGTTACGAATGACAAAAAGAAGGAGAGGCTATCAACAGCTGCTAAAAAAAGGGGGAGAGAATGAGGAGGCAGCTTTGTTGTGTTTGGGTTTTTTTTGTAACGCCATCTAGGGAAGAGGGGGCTATCTGGGAAGTTTGCCGTGATTTTTTTTTTTTTGGGTTAATCAGCCGTGTAATCTCATTCGATTCTGGAAGATTCGTGAACAAATTTTAACAATTAAAATAATAAAATTTTATATGAGAACTTTAAAAATAAACTTAGTTTTTTTTTATTAATTAAAAAAAAAATATTACGGAGTATTAATTATTATTATTATTATTAAAAAGTAACTGTTTACGAATTAAGTAAAATGTAAATAAAGATGAAAAGGAGTTTTTTTTTTATTTCCTTTTTAAATAATTATGTTAAACTGGAATAAACTAGTCGTGGGATTGTATTCCTGTTGAAAGAAAAAAAAACACCATTTTTTATTATTTTGTTTGAATTGCGAGACTATTAACCCTAATGGCGTGACGTCATTGTCGAGTGAATGCGGTACTCGTCGGATGTTCCTCGTTCGTATGGATAGGCGGAGTAAGAATAAAAAAATAAACGCGAGAATGCGTGCGAGCACGGCGATTGGTGTATAGAAACGCCTGACGACCCGACGTCACGCGAAGAGGAGGAGCTTGTGGAAAGAGGTCAACGTATAAATATCGCTCTCTTCGTTATGACGCATTACCAGACAAGAGTAGTAAGAAGCTTGAATCGTTGTAGTAGTCTAGAACGGAAAGAGGCGAGAACGAAGCGAACGCGGAGAGAGGTTTAGGGCGAGGAAACAACATTTTCGAAAACAAAACGTTATTATTTTTTCTTTCTCGTTTCGGTGCGGATTAAATTTGTAGTTTACGTGGGTGAATAATTAGTGATTTGACAGAAGAAATTCCGTCGATCCCGATGCTAAACCCGGAGTTTGGAAGACGAAAAACGAGGACAAAGAACATAAATCGTAACGCAGCGAGTAGCGACGTGTACACGTAAACGCAGCCATTTTGGATCTGTCGATTACGTTAACTGGTTTTACCCGTCCGCCATTTCAACAACAACAACAATAGTAAACAAGAAGACGTGTGTTTCTACGAATATTTTTTTCTCTCCCCCTCTCCGAAAGTTTTCAAAAATAAGAAGACGTCGTTCGAAAAGGTCGTATATGTCTTTAAAAAGTATCGGGGTTACTACATCAACGACATTGATAAGAACAAAAATTTGAAAACTTTATTATTTTTATTATTATTTTTTTTTTCTTTTGGTTTCAACCCGATTTTAATTTCACCAAAAAAAAAAAGAGAAAAAAAAAAAATTCAGTTTAAATATGAGAAACGAGATACGAAGCGCCGTGTATTTTTTAACGGATTTGCTGCGCCTAGGTCACTCGTTGACCGACCATCAGGTGGACACGTTCCGAGGGACGTTGGAAGATTTGTTGATAAGCCATTACCAACACCATTGGTTCCCGGAGATGCCGACGCGAGGCAGCGGCTTCCGATGCATTCGAATCAACCATAAGATGGATCCGATGATCGCGGCGGCGGCCAAAGCGTGCGGAGTCAACGATTCTAGTCTGCTGCGGAATATGTTCCCGAGCGAGCTCACCTTGTGGATCGATCCGAAGGAAGTGTCGTATCGGATCGGCGAGAACGGGAGTATCTGCGTCCTTTTCGACGGTATCATTAAAGCTTCGAACACCAATATCACTACCAATTCTACTCTGTCGTCTTCTCCTTCCTCCATTTCCTCCTCCTCCTCCTCTTCGAGCAGCACTTCTCCACGCCACAACAATAACAACAACAACAACCACCAGCAGCACCATCACGGGAGTCCGAATAAGAATTCGTCTCCCAATAACCACAATAACCATCACGTCCAGCACAATAACCATCACAATTACCATCCCGGAGGACATCCAGGGCAGTTCGATCGGTACGCGACGTGCAAGGAAAGCGTGAGAGGGCTGGATCCTTTGATGATCGACAATCGAAGAATGGTTATTGATCATCAGTTCGCCACTTACGTCTCCAGTTAGTTTCCGCGTTTTGTTTTGATTTTTTTTTTTTTTCGTGTATGAAGAAAGATCAAGAAAAACTGCGGGGACCCCAAGTTCCAGTGATTTTTTTTTTTTACGTTCGTTCGTTTATTCGTTCGTTCTTTTCTATCATACTCTCTCTCTCTTTCTTATCCCACCACCCGGTATTGAGGACCCATTGACAGACGAGGAACATTTATTATTGTAAAATAGATTTAAAAAATGAAAACATTATTGGAGATTTGATAATTATATATAAATATATTTTTTTTTTCTTCTGAAATTATTTTTTTTTTGTTGTTATTTTCACAATTTAATTAAAATTTGTAATTAAACAAAAATTATTATTCATAAGAAATCAAACATTTTTTTTTATTTGTTTTGATCCTCTTCATTCTACGGGTCTTTCACAGCCGTTTGATCTTTTTTTTTTTTTCTTATTTCTTTGGCTTCTACGAAATTGTGTGTCCAGTTTTTATTCGAACTGTAACAAAAATGTGATTGGATTTTTTTTGATTGATTAATTTGAAGATCTCCCTTTTTTTTATTTTTTAAAAAAAGGAAATTCGGTTTTTTTTTTAAAAAATTCTTTTTATCACTTTTCACCAATGAGTACAAGTTTGTCATCTTGTATTTTTTTAAAAAAAAAAAAATAAGGAACTCTGATGTCATCTAACGATATCATCGCGTTCGTCGGTTGCAATTATTCATTTCGAACATTTTCGGTACTTTTTTTATTTATTTGTTTTTAACAAAAATGTTTATTTTTGAAGCTGGAAAAATTCTAATCATCGCACGAAATTTTTAAAACTTTTATCTGTTTTGGTCGTGAAATTTTTTGACTTGACCTCTGCCATCGTTGCTGTTCCTTTTTTTTTATTATTATTATTTCATCGTCTGCTGTTTTTTCTCTCAACTTTTTAATTTCTATTCGACTTTTTTTTTTTTTTTTTAATTAAGACTTAAGAAAAAAAAAATGTTTTTATTCATCTTATACAAAACATTTCACGCTTGGAAGAAGAGAAAAATTTGTATATTCTATACCGTGTGTACATAGCCGTTGTGAAGAAAAATGAAGAAAATTTTTGAAGTCATCTGTGTCATCGATTAATCACATTATCGCATCTTCGAAGTGAAGAATGCCGCGGAAGGCGCATCGAACGCGGCATCTTAAAAAAAGTTCATCGTGCGCGTGAAGGACGGAGAATTGTTTTTTTTAAAAAAAAGCCATATTTGGGACCAAAATCAAATTTGAAGCCGGTGAAATTATTTGAGTATTTTTAAGTGCTTGGTATTATTAATCTAATGTATTGTACAAAGAAAGGAAATTTTTTTTTTTTAATTGGGAGAATTTGTGGTTCCATTCAACCGTTCGTTTTTTGTTAGTGTTTTCTGCTGGTCAGAATTATTCTTATAGCGCGAGAAAGAAATCAGCTAGTGATTTTTTTTTTTAAATTATTTTTTATTGATTTATTTTCTATTTACTGTTTTTTTTTTTAATCGTGTGGTTTTAAAACAAATTTTTTTTTTTGCGCCCGTTTATGTATAATAATTAATTAATTCATGGATTTCTTCCTCGAGAATGTTCCTAACGTGTATAGTGGAAGACGACGGTTGTGTGGGCTTCAATGTTCAGGGACCTTTTTTTTATTTTTAATTTTTTTTAAAAAGAAAAAAAAAAACATGATGGTTTTTTTTTTTGAATCATGGATCAAAAAAAAAATTTTAATTATTATTTTTTGGATAACGTCGGATCTAATGTCTTTCAAATTGTACAATGGATGAAAAATGAGTTTGTTTGATCGAGTATGTGAAAATATGAAGGCCAGTTTATTATTATACAGTAGTATTTTTTTTCCACTTCATTTTTTTGCCCGAAGACACGCAATAATAGTACACTTAATTTCATGGGCCAAAATTCAGACTTTTTATTTATTATTTTTCATAGTTACATTATTTTTTCAAATATGGTATACATTTAAAAAAAAGTTAGTTTCGTGAAATTTTTATATTTAAAAGAAAAAAAATAATAGTAGGTTTTTTTTTAGTATTTAACAATTACAAAAAAACGTTAAAGCATCAGATTTCTTTTTTTTTTTTTATTAATTTTTTTTTATATAATTTTTGCGGCGGAGAAAAAAAAAAATTTTGATTTCGAAAGCGGAAATGATCCAAGTACAACTAAACACAGAAATTAATTTCCGAACGAGAAATCTTGAATTGCATTTATTTAAATAATTGTGCTTAATTTATCTTGAATTTGTTGACTGCAAACCCGGTGATTTCCTGTGGTTAGCGAAAATAGATAAAATTTTGATTTTAATTAAACGAATGCAATTTGATTTTTTTTTTCTTCTTCTACGCCGATTACAAATTCACGAAATTAGCTTTTACTTTGTAAAATGTGTATTTTATTCTATTATTAAAAGAAATAAGCTTGTTGACTGCCATTCAAATCTCTGATTAGTACAATTAAAAATAATTCTAACTATGGACACGTCATTAATAAAATTTAAAAAAAACAAATATTTTTGAAGAATTTTTTTTTTCAATGTTAAAAAGAGATATACAAACAAACAAAAAACTGTTTGGAAACTGTCATCATGTTTTTCTAATCAATTTGTTTGTTAAAAAAAAAATTAATATTAGAAATTTTTTTTTTTTCATTAAAAATTTGATGATGGTTTCTAAACGTTTAATAATAATAATAATTCTTATGGAGAGAGTGTTTTTGCTGTATTTTTCATTCACGTACAGGGTGATGCGGAAGTATTTAGCTTTTATGTTGGTGTAAAAATGATAAAAAATATTTTATAATTTGTAAGTACAGCTTTGATGTGATCGCACGGTCTTAATGAAAAGTAGTTAGGCCAAAAAAAGAAAAACTAAAAGAGGGTCAGGGGGTGGCCCTCATGTGATGTTGATCGATGATATTGGTCGGTGTATCGGATGACTAAAAAGTTTAATGCGTTTATTTTTTCAAAAAAAAAAAAAAATCTCTTTTAAATCTCTGATGACAGAGATGGATGAAGCCCATCGGTCCCTTATTGGACCTCTTGTAGTCAATTACAGTAAAAACCGTTTATAGTGCGACCGCTTAAAGTGCGAAACCGCCTGTAGTGCGATTTTTGCTTGGTCCCT
>JAQGAZ010003679.1:0-10861 GCA_034692225.1 Polydesmus complanatus
TGTCTTTTTTTGCACGTTTTCTTTTTACACGTGTTTTTCAGGAACCATTCCCCCGTGTAAAAACAGGTTTAGGTGTATTGGAAATCTTAAACAAACATTCTCTCATTCTTATGTAATTAGAGAGAAAACATTGTATAGCAGCAGACTTGTTGATCAATTAACCTTGGTACATTTTCTGTAAGTTGTAGGAAAAATTAATTCTGAGCAGTTGTTATAACGAGATGATTGGATTTTCAGCACAAGTGGTTTTGCTGATTTTTAATTCTTAAATAATAATAATTAGCTAACTAAGTGGTGTATTAATAATTAATATTCTATCAAATTTTTGTTAAGGTGAACGTAATTTTTCTATTTGCTTAAAACGGTAAGAACGTGATTTTTTTATTTGCTTAAATCAATAAGAACGTTTTAATAATAAATTCAAAAACGCTAAAAAAAATCATTTAATTAATTTAATAATAGATATTTTTTTGAACAGAAATTATTAACAAGTCATTGACTACTATTACATTAATTAATTGCCTTAAGAAACGTTTTTTTTATCTGTTATTAATCTGTTAACTTTTACAGGTTTTAATTAAAATAAAACAATTTATTTTTGTGTTTATTTTTCTCAGAATTTACTGCCAACTTCACGCAAACTTAAAACAAGATATCACAATTGATTTATTGATTTCTTAATGACTTTGACTTAATGCTTAAAAAATAAAAATTTTATTGCAGAATACATTCACCTAGTTAGAAATTTCTTGAGTAAACATCAATTAAATGTCACATTTTCTTTGTCAATATCGATGATTAAAAAACCTTGACATAGTTTCTATAAAATACTACCTATTTTAGTTTGTATAACGAAAAGGTTCTAACAAGATGGTGTCATTGGTGAGTGTCTCTCTTTCTGCTATGGACCAAATTCAGGGAACAAAAGACTGGTCTAGGAAGAGGATGTGGTTCCTCTTCCTCTCCATCTCTTCATTCTTAGCCCTCTATCAGACAGCTCAATTGATCTCAACTTACTTTCAGTAATATAATTAACTTTTTCAATAACAATGGCTTAAATGCTACCTTAATTAATCGCAGACAGAAAGAGAAAAGAAACATTTTTAATGCTAATAAAAAGATATTTTTTGTTTAATAATATATTTTTGTTAAACTATTGTTATTAGAATTGCAATGACAACTACGGAAATAAATGAAATGGCTGCTGACCCTTTCGAGTACACTATTTGTTTGGGAAATCCAGTGAACATTGTAAATGATGAAAATGGGACCAACGAAATTCTAATAAAGGTAAAAAAATATTTTTGTTTTTAAATAACTTGATGAGCATGTAAATACAGTATACTGTAAATCAATTGAGATGACTAGTTTGAATTCTTCATGCAATGCCACATCTCCATCACTTTTTTGCCTCTCTCTATTGACCGAAAGAGAGAGATTTGATATTGGAAACGATGTTAAATCATACCGGTACATTTATCCAGGGTTCTATACCAAGGACATGGTTTTTGAACATGAATTCAAGTAAATAGCTTTCTTTTATTTTTATTAATAAATTAACTGATAAAAAAATTCTATAATTATGCAGTAATTCTGTAATAGGTACTATAACAAATGCATTTAATAATTTATATTATGGCAATTGCCTTACCACAGAACCTACAAGTATGTTTTTTTTTTTATTGTTCATTGTAACTTTGTAAACCTTAATTACAAATTTACCATATTTTTGATTAGCTTTTGCCGATGTAATAGAGATTACAACATTAACTTCTGTCACACTTGTTGTTCATGAAAAAGGGACACTTCCCGTTTTTCAACCAGAAAATGTAGTGAACTATGTTTACAAGATTTTTGATGATAGATCATATTTCAAAATAAACACCAAAAAGGTGATATTCATGACAATTACTGCTGGTTAACATAACTGGTGGTATAATTTTCTTTAATTAAAGTAAAATTTCAATGAAATGTTTTTTTTTTACAATTTATTCAATTGCAATCTAAATTCTATTGTACTTATTGATATTAAACACTAGAGTTGCTTAGATAAATGCTTATATGAGTTGACTATAATCTATTGTCAATGTATAATACCATATTCAATGCTACAAAAGAACGTAAACCAATTGCCAATATGTTTACAAAGTAAAATTTTAATTGAAATTAAAACTGAGACTTGATAATGAATATTTTTAATAATAATTTAGTTTGCAATAAATTTCCACAAAAACAATTGGATAGTATGTGCAACTGTAAAATACCTTGCAAGAGAGTAATATGACATTTATTTTTTGAATTAATAGCTTTCCAACTAAACCAGTATTACATTATTTTATGGTGCTGTATTTAGAGATCTAAAAGTCACAATTGATTTAATTGAATCAGGAGAACATGACATACATCAGCTATCAAATTATGTAATATTATTTAATGCATTTTTTTAGTGCAATATATATAATTATTTTTTTTTGAGTTTAAATTAATATTTTAAATTTATTTAATTAGCTACGGTTAACACATGTAATGAAATTGACTAAAACGGAATTTAGTTATGAAGCATTTATGCAGACTAAGTAAAAAAAATCCTTTCATAGTTTTAGTATTAAATAATAATGCCTTTAACATAAAACCTGCTTGCTGATATACCTTCTAAAAATCTAGCATTTAAGTCAATGTGGTACTCATGCATTTACCACTCAAAAAATTAGTTTTGTTCACAAAATAATTTAATACTAGTAACTTTTGCATTTTAAAATGTTTTACAGTGAAGAAAGCGGCATTATTTATAAGTTTGTTCTTATAAAAAGCTATAATGCAAAAACTGAGTTTAAGCAGCCTCTGTTAAAGGTATAAATACGGTATATAATTATGTGAATACGTTTAGGATACCAGTAACTTCTACATTTCCAATTACATAGCTAGAGGATCTTATAAGTAGCATCGGAGGTGTTTGGGGCTTGTGGATTGGCCTTTCCTCTAGCATATTACTTTTTATGGGAATGGAAGGATTGAGCAATGCATTTCCTTCTACATACAAAAAATCATTTAAACGATTTAACAATATTTTATACAATTGCTTTCAATATTTGGGTTTGATTGTTATTGGCTTAGCCTGTGTGTGGCAAATCTATATCACCATTGATGAATATTTAAAGTATTAATACAAGTGTTTATTATAACGATCTAATTGTTGTTACCCACTAATTAATCATTTACGGTTTTTTTTCTGTGAGGTTTAATACTATAAACATACTAACGACTGAATCTCAAGATTCTTTTCCAATTGTATATGTGTGCAAGAAACCTTTTATTTACTTGGATGGTTTGGATGAATTAACTTTGAAAAATAATATTATTTTGGCGAACAAATTAAAAAATTTGAAAATGAAGCGGGGATTCAGCAGTATTATGGAAGTATGCAATATTAATAATGCAGAATAATATAAAATTTATTAATTTCAATACAGTACGGTAAAAAAATTGTTGTAAAAAGGTAAATTAATTGTGCAGCAAAGTATTTTCAAAGGTTGATCATACAATGTATTTTCAAAGGTTGATCATACAATGTATTTAAGTATGATAAATAAATTTTATAAGAATGATAAACTACATAAAATAAAAATTAACAGTTTGTGCACCATGAGGCCTAAAAAAGGAATACCCAAAAAAAACCTTATTAAAAAATGCTTATATTTAAATTAAATTTGGCACTTACATAGAACAATAGTATAGAAGCAAAAGTAAATGATCACATATGAGGAGAAATCAAACAGTTCGTAGACTTTTATTAAATTTTTGATTTATATTTGAACTATATTTAATTTTTTTGGTGAACATGTTGGTTAACATGTATTTGACCATTACTTAAATTGGCAATTTTTTTTTACTGCGTAATATATTTTTTTCAGCCATCTAAAGAGGTGGGGTTTTTGATACTATACGATTTTTTAATTATTACAATAAAAAATAGTTTTATAATATGCAATGAGTTCTTACATTTTCTTGTCATTGTTTTTTTTATATGGTTAGTCACCTTGGACCAAATTTGGTAAGTTAAAGGGCTGTAGGTACACTGATTATCTTTTTAGTGCTATTTTTGCAATGGAGTAGGACTGTAGGAGCTGGTGCACCATACCAGTGAATGTGTCTCTCGAGTCTCACTAAATCAAACGTTTTCAACCAATTCAGCCGACTTTAACTGAATCAACTTTCTCAAATAGTAGTTTTTATCAACTGCAACACATTGACATAAAAATTCATGGCACACGATAGCATTACTTTTATAAAACTATTTTTCATCGTAAAAATTAAAAAATTGCAGTGCATCAAAAAACCACATTTCTTTAGATGGCTGAAAAACCTAAATTACATTCTAAAAAAGTTGCCAAATTAGGTAATGGTCAGACATGTTAACCAACATGTTTACCAAAAAGAATAAAATTAATATAGCTCAAAAAAGTTTACGAACGTTTTGATTATTCCTCATATGCCTCGCATTCCTCCAGCGGAGTTTACACAAGCCCAAAGTCAAGTTTTCTCAATTCGATGGTTCAAGTTAAAAGTTCATCCCTGTAATATTTTCCATCAATCTTAACTTCGAGTTCAATAAACCGAATTCTCGATGATTTGAACTTTTGAATTAAAAAAACTTGGATTGATCTGGACTCGTGTATGAGTATAATCGACTCGTCAATCAAATACTGGCGTGATTTTTTTGCACCCCTTGTTAGTCAAAGAAGAGTAGGTAGTATCCAGGGCTTGAACCTGCGGAAACACCCTACTCCTCAGCTTCGTTATAGCCAGATTACAGGAGTGCGCTAAGCTCCTAGCTTAGACTTCGGGCTTGTGTAAATTTTGCCGGAGGACACTTTGAGCATATTTGATATTTTATCTTTGTTCTTACACTATTGCTCTATGTAAGTGCCAAATTTAGTTTAAATCAAAACATTTTTCACAAAGTTGTGGTTTTTTTTTGAGAACTCTTTTTTTAAGTCTTACGGTGTAGTTCTTATAACTTAGAATCTGGAATTTTTATAAACTACATATAATAAAAATAAACAATTTATAGTTCTTATTACTGTATTTAGAATCTGGAATTTGTCCAAGATTTTGCAGAGAACTTTACTCAAAAAGAGAAACTTTTACTAGTTCCAAAAATACCTGACTTCATGTTAGGTTGTGAGTTTATTATTGAAAATGGTGCTCAATTACCTTGCAAGTAAATCAAAATAAATAAATAATAATAATATTATGTTGCATTTATTTTTAATACTTAAGACGGTTTTATTGTGATCTAGCTATGACAGCTATGCTGTTCTGGTTGGTCAATTCGAAATTCCTGTCATTTGCGTAATTATTGATCCTTTAAGATCAGTACACAGCTCCGATACTATAAAATTTACTGGTAAAAATAATTATTATCTCCTTATTTTATGATTTAAAATAATTTGAACAGATTTGAACTTGCGAGTGGCTCCTGTCAGGGATGAACCGTGGTATGGAACGAGAATTGAAACCAAAATTGGATTAAGTCCTTTCATAGCGTTTGAAGAAAAGGAAATGAGCTACGAATATCTTCAAAATATGATAAAAGTTGAGCCAGGAGACTCGGTGGATGTCACATTTTCACTGGCAAATATTTTACTTAAACCGCAATCCGATACCTAAAATGATTTCTAATGCTCAAAAATAGACAGAAACAAGAAGACTCCCGGCTCCTTATACCTCAAAATGCATTGATGAACACTCCAAATACAATTACTTTCCGAAGACTTTAAGAAATAAAACGCATTTCAGTTACTTCTACACTTTTACGGTTTGAAATAATTTATTATAACAATCTTTCAAATTTAAATTAATAGACATTTTAATTAATTTAGGAGTGTATTTATTTTTGTCTAAAAGCTCGAGAGACAATAACAAGTGTTAGTGGCAATTATATTATTGATTTGGCAAAATTAGAGAGTGAAAGAAATGCTTGTAATTGTCAACTACCATGCATGTAAGCAAATGTTTTGTTTAAAATTTTACTTTTTATATGATTTAATTTTTTCGAAATTAGAGAAAAAAAGTATAAAACTAAAAGCTTCAAAAGAAAATTCGTTAACAAAAACGTAATTTAAACACTTTTTCTTTATTAATTTAATTTAGCTTAGAAATTAAGAATTGATAGGTTAACTGTTAAAGTGGTCTAAATAACAAGTGTCATTATTTTGGGAAAAAATGTATCTTTCAACATAAAGCAATAATAATAATTGTTTGATAACTTTTTCCTCATTCCTAAAATGTCACTAATGATGACAGAAAGCTCTTGAACCATTTCTGCTTTAAATAAATCTATTTTAAATATCACTTTTCCACTCATCTTCTCCCTTAATTTATAAAAGTCTTTAATAGAAAATCACCCCTAATTTATTCGATGATATGGACAACTTTGAGAACTTTTTGTGGTAATTTAAAATCACATTTGCTTTTATATAATTTTTTAAAATTTGCTAATTTTTATATTTGCACGTTTATTTCTTGTAATAATTTACAACAAATTTTATTATCTATTCTACTTTATAAATTATTATTATTATTATAAAAAAACGTCTTTAATTATGTTTTTTTAGTAAACTATATTTGGTTATATTTAGGAATGGTTCAGCTGTGGTCCACATTAGTAGAGGGTCAAACTCAAAAAAAGTGATCAGAGAAAAACCTGCAAATGATGTAAAAATTAAAGTCCGTGATTATGGTAAACAAGTTACAATAAACTTTGTTATTTCACAGCTTTTCAATTTGGTGGGAATGATTGGTGGTATTTCCGGTCTGTGGATTGGCCAATCTATACTATCCCTTATCGTGGAAATACAACTGATGATGACAACAATCATGGAAACTCATAAAACAAAATAAATTAGAAAATAACTTTCCTGCATTTTTTACCTTATTAAAAACTTAGTCATGATTATTTATTAATTCAAAGAAGAAATTTACGAAGATTCATTCGCTTTTCACAGAAAAACATTATATTTATTTATTATTTTTAAATACCGTATTTTGTTTTGGCAAATTATTTCTCTTTTTTTTAATTTCAGTACCATTTATTCGTAATAAAAAACACATCCTAATACAGAACCTAAAATATTCACTCAGTATATTTCCCCGAATATTTCCCCAACCTTAACTAAACATAGAAAATTTTACAAAATTGCGAAAATGACACTGCCATTTTGGATGAAACATTTCTAAACTTAAAATTACAATCTGCACACTATCTTCTTTATCCATAAGTCTCTCTTCAACCAAAATTTTGGCATCCTTAGTCCAGTCCTCTTTACCCACCCCTGGAGAGATTATTGGTTTGAAGGAGGCTCTCTGGTTCTACCACTGTTGCCTTGTCTATCACAGCTTTGACCGTCTTTCTCCTTTTTCCCATCTCTTGACTTTTAGCGCCATTCGCGGCATTACCTTGACTAAGAAAAAACTCCTTTGGCCATTCCCGGCATTCGTGATCCAACACTGTTGTTCCACTAAGTTTTAATTGAGATGAAACCGAAATCCCAGCTAAACCCTTGACATCGCCGGATTAGGGAGGCCCCTTGTGCTCATCCTTTTCGTTCAGCTGACTGTCATGGCCACCTGGTTGCTGTTGTTTTGTCAGTGCCTACCTGCCATCTTTGGCACAAACACCTCAAATACCTTCCCCTCCGTGCACTCAACCTTATTACTGGTATTATTGATACCACAATTATGCTCACCCTCATTTCTGATCTAGACTTTTCTTCAATAGTAGAAAGTAAATACTGTCATTTTCCAAAAAAAAAAAAATACTTCTAGAATATCTTCACCCACCTTTTAGTTGTCTCTGTAACCCCACTATGTTACGAAGGGTATAGCAGTTGCCAAAGCTCCATCTCCTCGTCTGTTAGAAAAAGCGACGCTAACCATTTCCTTAGCCTACCGAAAAATAAAACACTCACCATAGGACCAAAAATGATCGTAGTAGACCTTCTAATGACTTAAAATGACCGCTGAACCTTCACGAACATTTGATAGTAATTTATAATACTGTACCTTTTTTGTATAAAAAACTTTAATTACATGAAAATATAAAGAGAGCCATACTGAGTAAAACCACACTGGGTGAGCGCCCTCTAGCATCCCCCTAATTATTTATCTTAAAAAGTATTAATCATTCCTACTTGATGTACATTATGTCAACAAATTGAGTTCCGTCATGTATGAGTAACCCTCGCTAATCGGTAACACTGTCTATTGATCATGCAATTAGCGACATCTGGAAACAGACAAACGATAAGCAGTTTGGATTTATTTTAATGGTGAAATTGCTGTAATCAGCTGTTTTTGCTTTGATATTTCGATGGAAGCAGATCACAACAGTTCTGTGCCTATAGACAGCACAGTATTTAAAACGCTTTAATTTAAATTTCCAATCTTTATCCTGTCTATCCAAATAATCAAAAGTTAAGTATTACTGTAGTTTTGGTGAATGTTGATTATGAAAAGACAAGTGATTAACGTTGCTTTAATATTATTGCAGATAAATATTAGAAGATTAAAATCTTTAATAATATCCACTTTTAATTTCAAGATTATGATTATTCACAACTGTTTTGGGAGATTTGGTGTTTAAGCCCTGCAAAATTTTCATAAGCAACATTTTATAGGTTAAGTTCAGCTATCTTATTTGTAACCAAACGAGAAGAGTTTATAAAACTGTTTTTTTAAAGCGTCTTGGCGACAAATATTAGTATTGTTATTTTGTATATTCAAGATAATATAAAATAAGTGAACTGTTGAGGGGTGAGAGCGTAATTTCTGACTCAGCGTTGATGGAATGTTAGGAAACAACTGCATTGAACAGCTCGAATGATAAAGAAGACATGGAGAAGCAATTGAGACTCATAGACAGTTTGATGAAAGTGTACTAAGAAAAGATTGCACATGTAATAATTATTTCAGTTTTTATTATTTTGTATTAATCATTATTATTTTTTTTAGTGTTTGATTGCCTACTTCGTGATTTTTTTAGAACTGTGCATAGAAATTGATCATAATTTTCCATCCATTTACTACAAAATTAATGTTTCTAACATTTAAGTCATATTAAAAATAGCCACGCAAGGACCTCAATGTTTCTGTTTTTTCTTCCTACAGTAGTTTTCTGCGCTTACTTGTTCTACCCAGTGCGTGGCATACAAAGTAGTGCTTGTGTTTTAATTAATAAAACTTTTTGTATTTAATACGATTTGGCAAAAGTTGAAGTGAATGACTATTATTTTTAAAGTAAAAGTGTGGGGAAGCTACTCACCAAAGGTGACTTACGTACCCACCACTTGCTGTTAAAACATTTGATGTAAAGTTCATTTGCACATATGTGTGATCCTGCATTTAGTTCAACATTGTATGTACATGTAACCATAGCAAGTAGATAATACAAGTAGCGACACTCCTCATATTTTGTTCAAGTTACAGACGCTAGTCACCAGGTGGGACATCAAATGCTTTCAGGTAGGAATTGAAGAAGCTTTACTGTAACAGCTATAGAGTAGCATGGCTTTTTGTTACTCATTTAATTGAAATTAGTAAGTAAAAAATAGACTATTAAAAATAATATTTGCAATTTAGATCTAATTAATACCGGCTTAGCAGATAAAAATAGCACTTAAAAAATGCTGAGATCTGTTCCATTAATTTTTTTTTAGATTTCATGTAAATTTGAATTAGAATTACCGGTATTGCATTAAAATATGTATTATAACTCTTTGAGTTTTTTAGTTATATTTTTTTTAATTTGTTAATTTGTTAATTTGTGGCCAATGGGGCACTTAGTCTAGTTTCATGTGTTCCCTCTAGTTATTAGCAGATTTTTTTTTTCAAACATTTGTGCTATTTATTTATGTCTTTGCCAGTGCCACAAATAGGCGGTGTTAAATATTCCCAGTTTTGTTAATACTTTTACTTTTAAATCTTTATGAAAATCAAAATTATTAAATTAAGACGACGGAATGGCGATGGGAAATAAAAAAAAATTAAAATAAGAGTAAGATTAGTTACGGCTTTGTTGAAAATATGTTTTTCTGAACAACATAGTCCAATATGTCCATCACTTTCTTTTTAAAGCCATTTATTGGGTGCTTAGAATTGAGGGCTTCAAACAAATAATTAATTGACAATGTAAATTCTTCAGTGCCTTCACTTCCTTTAAAGTCGCTAACTTTTAGATGTCAATAAAATGCTAGTCCAGTTGCAACAGACCTGTTTAATAACTATAAAGTATGTAAACATTAGCATCAATTATTAATTCGCGACACTTTGTCCACAAAAAAAATGCACCCAACCAAATTATTATTAAATTATTTTAATAATTAAAACATTTCCAATGCCTCATGAAAACATTTTATTTTGATCAAGGAGCGACTTCATTGTGCTGCATGTTTTGAGACTGAAGGAGAATTATTTTAAACACAAAACAAAACCATTAAATTGAAAAAAAAATTGTTAAATAAAACTTTTTCCATGTGGCAGTAACATATTTAAATTATTAAAAGGATTTAATACCAAATCAGTTGGACACACTTTTTTTCTTGACTCAGTGTATTTTTGAGAAAATGTAACCTACATTTACAGCTTGCTTTACATTTATCTTCACAAACCTATTTGGATGGTTGTGAGATTTACTTAATTTTGGCACTACACGTTTTCCATGCTTTTTTGAAATATCAGTTTGATAAAGTCATTCATAGTAGATGTAGTTAACCATTTTATCAATATACTATAAAATAAAATTTTAAAATTCAGTTAGCTACATTGCTAGAAGTTAAAAAATATTACTTAGGCTATTGTGCTT
>JAQGAZ010003680.1:0-10859 GCA_034692225.1 Polydesmus complanatus
CCCCCCCCCCCCCCCCCCCCCCCCCCCCCCCAATCATCAGCGACAGATTGTTATGCAATGGAAGTCATTTGGGCTGACGTTTTCTAAAACTTTTTTTAAAATACAGATAGTGGCCTACACTCAAATCACAATCGACGAAAAACATTTACACAGTCATTTTGCAGGTCATTTACCGGTAGAAAAATATCGCCTCGCGAACTGGCTCTAACATTTAATATTCTTGCCGTAAATATATTTGCTGTTATGGGAATAATTAAATCAAATACTGCATTGGCATTTACAGCCATTTTACGAGTTACAGAGTAAAAATGAAAGAAAAAAAATCGTTTTAGCCATAAAATGTACAATGGTTGATGCGCGATAGCCTGGTGGCAGTGGTGAGGGCAAATATTAAATTCGCCAATAGCGCAAAAAACGTCGAAACGTGCCTGATCATATTCCTTATTAAAAAAAAACATACTCCGTATATGATTACAATACTATATCGTCTAAGACCTCTTAAAAACCGGTTTTAAGTAAGATAAATTAAATTAGACAGAGAGGTAAATAGGGAAAGGCAAGGACGTTAAAACAGGTCAAATTAAGAATACAATCATGACATCTTTAAAAAAAAAAGTAAAATTAATGATAGATTGGGAAAAGCAAACTGAAAAAAGAAAAAAAAAATGTACATTCTCCATTCTCAGAAAAACATCGAGTCAAAGTTACTAACTCCAGTGTAACATACTAATAATGGCAGGCAGAGCATTACCGGCATATATTTATTCCCAAAGTTTTAGTAACGTAAGTTAATCCTTATTATAAATACTTTCTATAAAAAAAGCTAATTGTTTTTAAATTGTGAATTAAATTAGAATGCTAGTCCGAAAGAATCAGCTTCATTGGTCTCTCGATTAATATTTTCTTGGTTTACTCCGTCCGTAACTTTGGCAACTGTGTGAATTTGTTCTTTTCATTATTAATTCTGAAGCTTTCTCTGCAGATTAATTTCGATGGGATACCGAAAACAATTAACAAGTGTTGATGTTTGGCGCGTGCCTTCGACGATTGAAACAGCACAAACCGTAACCAAAACTTTGGCAGACATTCGAACGCAAAAACACGCAAAACAAAAGTAAAAGCAAGCAATCTGAAGAACTAAGCATTTAAAAAAATAATTATGCGTTTTTAGAATAAGACTCGGTTTGGTTATATGGAACTCTTATTGGCCTAAGATAGTTACTTCGACCGTTCTCTATTTTTTGGCCGATGTGTGCACGTACATGATCCCAACGATATTAAAGCAAAAACAAATTTCTTTCTGTTCATTAAAATAAAGACTCGGAAATTTAATATGTATTATTTAGGAGATTATACAAGCTAATTGAAGAAGAAACCACCACTTACTTAACATGGATTTACATCACGAGTTTGTTTATCTTTTCTACTGCGTTCTCAATCTTCGCTTGGCAAGCGGAATTAAGGGGAAAAACAGTTGGGTGCTGCGTCAAATCTGCATTCACATCTCTTATTTATAAAAAAGTAAAATCATTTTTAATTAATTTAAATTCAATCCATTTTTAATTGATCTAATTTGAACTGATACCGTACTGAAAATCTGTGTTTTCTCTAATTTTTTTTAAATGTACTAGTATTTAAAAAATTAATTACAAAAAAAAAGCTAATGAAACTTCATTTTTTTAAAAAAAAAATACAATAGCAGACTAGCAGTAAATTACAATAAAAGCTGAGCTTTTTCTTATAAAATCGCTTTTTATATACGGTACTGTATTCATCATTATCATAGAAAAAAACATCAAGTTTACCAAATTTGCAGCCAATTTTGATACTGTACTCTATTTTGGTAAAGTGCTGATTAAAATGTTTGATAGCGCACTAGCAAAAAATTAGGGGAAACACTGCTAAAGACTTCTTTACATTTCAGAGTATAAAGTTGAAAACGTTTGAAAGAAAAATGCCGAATGGAGAGCTCATAAATTTGATTACTGTGGATGTGAATCGAGTAGCAGAATGCTTTAACTTGCTTACGTATGCTCTAATCTATCCTGCGCAAATCATAATATTGTTTTCAATGCTTTACAATTTGATGGGAGTTTCAGCTTTTTCGGGATTTGCAATCATGGCGCTGGTCAAAATCAACGCGCTTTTCTTAGCCAAGCTCCAAGAAAACATGGAGGTAACTAATATATTTGCAAATCAATTTTACAACATTTAAACTACATACTTCAGTTTTTTTTTTCAGTTAAGACAATTAAAGTGCAAAGATGCACGAATTCTCAACATCAATGAACTAATTTCCGGAATTAAAGTATAGTAGGCTAATTATCACAATGCACGATAAATATCTTTCTCTTCATTTTTTTGTTCGTTTAGATAATAAAGTGTTTTGTATGGGAAAACGCTTTTATGGACAGAATAGACAATATTCGTAAAAAAGAAATTTCTATAATCAAAAAGTGTCTACTTATCCGAGGAATCGGTCGTTTAATTTGGGGCTTTGGACCTAAGCTGGTAATGAAAAAAAACCTTATCCGTAATGAACTTCAGTATTCTAATTCAGTTTTAAATAGATGAGCCTGACCATGTTTGCTACATACATTCTTATAGACGATAAAAACGTATTAGACGTGGAAAAAATCTTTATCACTTTAGCCATTGTGACACTTATTGAAGTTCCCATGCAGTATCTACCGATTGCCATTAACCTATGCGTTCGAGTAATATTAACACATTTTAAAAGTAGTAAACACATTAACATACTAGGAAATTAATTAAAGGCACATATATCCATCAATCGATTGAACCAGTTTCTCAACATCGAAAACATTCGCGAACTGAAGATTACAGGTAATATTTCTTTCGAGACAGTTAAATATACTAGTACATGTTGTTCGTAAATAATTCAAAATTGATGCTCCACTACTATTATTCAATTTTCATATGTAACTTACAAAAGTAGATTTAAAAATATAAATTTAACATTGTTTATTAACAAATTTTTTCACCTGCAGAACAATTAACCGCTGCAACCCCAGAAATTGCACCTGAACTGTCTGTCCAAATGGGATATGAACCAAAAACGATTGAAATAACAAACGCAAAATTTATCTGGTCTTCCGATGAATCTTCAAATGCAGAAATAAAAATTGAAAATTTGGAAATACACAAAGGAGAATTAGTAGCGGTGGTGGGTTCTGTTGGTAGTGGAAAATCATCACTACTTTCAGCTCTTTTAGGAGAAATGAACAAAAAGAGTGGCACGGTTTCGGTCATTGTAAGTTAATTTGCTTAAATAAATTTTTCTTTTTTAAAAAAAAAAAAAAAGTGTACAAAATTGACACTAAAATGATGTTTGTAATTTTGTAGGGTCGCATCGCTTTTGTGGCTCAACAAGCCTGGATCCAAAACGCCACGGTACAAGAGAACATCCTGTTCGGTAAACCTTTAAACAAAGAAAGCTACGATAGCGCCATACAGAGTTGCGACTTGGAACCAGACTTGGTTCTGATGGCCGGAAGCGACGAAGCTGAGATAGGAGAGAAAGGTATCAATCTAAGTGGAGGTCAGAAACAACGCATCAGCTTGGCCAGAGCCGTGTATAACGATGCGGACATCTACCTATTCGATGACCCACTGAGTGCAGTAGATCCTCAAGTGGGGGCGCATATATTTAACAAAGTCATAGGACCTCAAGGCATTCTCAAGCACAAGACGAGAGTGTTAGTTACTCACTCCCTCGTGCATTTACCCTTAGTTGACAACATAATTGTACTCGAAAATGACGAAATAAAGGAAAAAGGAAGCTACGATGCGTTGATGGGCAGTGAAGGCAATTTTGCTGACTTTTTAAAAACACATCGATTAGATGATTGTCAACTCAAATCCATAATTAAGTAAGTTATTCAGTTAAAATTACCACAATTTCAATCTAATTGCCTATTTGTAGAGTTGACAGAGTACCAAAACTTGATAAAAAAAAAAAAACTTGTATAAGATTAAAAAAATGCACTCAAAAATTTAAAATAAAATTTAATAATACCCCTACGTGTTTAAAATGCTCAAAAAAACTTAGAATGTTCACGCAAGTTTAAAATTCATTAAAAAAATATAATTGCGCAAGTTCAAAATATGCATAATATTATATTAATAAACTCAAACTTAGTATGCAATAAAACATATTAATCCAATGATCTGATAACTTGTTTTACAATAGCACCAAAAGGAAAGAACAGACAAATTGTAACAAAGTGGCAAAACTTCTGAAAGTTGCTTTCACATCGGATGAACATATGGAGCGTGGTTTGGTTCGATATTTTAATGGTCTGAATGACCAATATTTAATCGTATTTTCATTCAATTATTTAATTTAAGCTACTCATTTAATCTTCCTAAATTAATTGCAGGTCAAAATCTCAGTGTACATAAAATATCTCTCAAAATTCGGTTACGCCCTGTCATTGGTAGCCATTGCGTTGCTTACGATATCAATGGCCTTGTCATCAACAGCTCAAATTTACTTGAGCCAATGGAGCATGCAGACCAAAACAATTCAGTCCCAAATCGCCAACAACACAGCCACAAGCCATGAAGCTCACGAAATCAATTTTCACAACCTCAAACTGTACACTATATTCATCGTCTGTCAATGTAATATTAAATTTGCAATGTGAATTAATCGATTTAAATATTATTTAATTTGCGTGCAGGTTCAATTTTCGCGCTTTTCATATTGGTGGTGATCAGAGGAGCCACAAAGGCGTCCATCAAATATCACCAAGACTTAACGTGCAGTGTATTGAGAGCCCCCATGAGTTTTTTTGACACCACGCCCTCTGGAAGAATCATCAATCGCTTTTCAAAGGATATTAACACGGTGGATGGAGAGGTTTCAAATGATTTACAAGAAGGACTCTATTTCGTGCTAGATATCTTTCAAGCCATGGTCATCATCTGTATTAATTTACCGATATTTATTTTAGTTACCATCATCACAATCGCTGCCGGTTTCTATCTGCAGGTAAGATAATAAATAATTTAAAAGTATAATTTAAAAATTTTCCGAATTCTTCGTCGGTGTAGAAATATTGTATGCAAACAATGGATCAACTTCGTCGCTTAGAATCAGTCACGAGTTCTCCCATCTACTCTTTCTTTTCCGAATCCATTTCTGGTTCTTCGACCATTCGCGCTTTCGGAAAAGAAAATTGGTTTATGCGGAAATTTGAAAATTTAATCGACGAAAATATGAAATTTAATTATGCCATTTTAATTTTATTTCTGTAATTAATAAACCAATTACGCCTGTAATTGAGAACTTCAAATTAACATGCTTTATTTTCAAGATGGAGTGCTATTCGATCAGAATTTATAAAAAACGTATTTCTGGTGATGTCAGTTGCATTCAGCATTTTACAAAAGGATAATTTGGGAGCTGGAAACGTAGCCTTAGTCATCAACTGCGCAGTACAAGTAAATGA
Source organism: Polydesmus complanatus (assembly GCA_034692225.1). Lineage (NCBI taxonomy): Eukaryota > Metazoa > Arthropoda > Diplopoda > Polydesmida > Polydesmidae > Polydesmus > Polydesmus complanatus. The sequence continues at coordinate 5,478 of JAQGAZ010003680.1, forward strand.
CGCCATTTGAAATACCGTATAAATAATTTACAGAAATATTAAAAATCAATAATACATTCAAATTAAAATTTTCCAGAATTCAGGAATTATGGCGCTAATGTGGTACCTCGGAAAAGTGGAAAGCGATAGTATCTCAATCGAAAGACTTGAAGATTATATTAAACTTCCTTCCGAGGTTCGCGCTTCGTTAAATACAGGTCTACCATTATGTTTTTTGTGACAACTTTTATCTTAATCAAGAGTTCCCGGAAAAGCACTGACCGAATCATAGAATTGCAATGGCCTCAAAATGGAAAAATTCAATTTGAAGATTACAGTACAACATATGGAAGTAAATTTCCTGCAGTCCTTAAAAATATTAATTTAACAATCAACCCCAAAGAAAAGGTCAACAATAATATTATTATTTATATGCATAAAACGTAGTGTGATATTTAAACGAGCGTATTAATTACGGTTGCAGATTGGTTTGATCGGACGAACGGGAGCTGGAAAGTCTTCGGTGGCTTTGGCTTTATTTCGAATGATAGAAGCAACTGAAGGAAAAGTAGTCATCGACGGAGTTCCAATTGAAGAAATTTGGTTGCACGATTTGAGAAAACGATTAACTATCATTCCACAAGTAATAAATCAATAATTAAATTATAAAACGTTTTGCTCCATCAAAACTAATTTCAAAGATAAATGATAAAGTGATTTACAATAGGATCCAGTGCTTTTCTCTGGATTACTCAGGTTCAACTTGGATCCATTCAACCAATACAGCGATGACCAACTGTGGAAAGCCCTTGAATTAGCCCACTTAAAAGATTTCGTGGCCTCAACGTCTGGGGGTCTAAATCAAGAAATAGCCGAAGGAGGATCTAATCTCAGGTAGCTGTTTCATAAGTCAACAGGATGTATTCGATTAACTGAAGGACCAATTTCAGTGTTGGTCAAAAGCAGTTATTATGCTTAGCCAGGGCTCTCCTTAAAAAGACAAAGATCTTGATCTTGGACGAAGCCACAGCGGCTGTGGATTCGCAAACAGACGCTCTGATACAATCTACTATTCGAAGTGAATTTAGTGACTGTACTGTTCTCACAATCGCTCATCGGTTAAACACCGTCATGGACTGTAATAGGTCAGATACAATTAACTGTATTTTCACTCTTTTTACTTTATTATAATTAAATTTATTTGTTTTAGGCTAATTGTACTTAATGGAGGCAAAGTCGAAGCTTTCGATTACCCTGAGAAACTAAAAGTGTTAATTAAAACATGCTTAGATGAAAATACAGATATCAAATGACCACAGAAGCAGTGTTCATTCGAAACATTTTATTTAGTGAGCAATTTCTTTCGTCCTCTCTTTAAAAACGCAATTAAAAATTTTACTTTAAAAATCATTGATTCATTTCTGCTAAGCGTTAACAATTGGACGCCATAGTCTTTTCGGGAAAAAATAATAAACTGCGTAATCGCGCAGCGAGATTAAAATTGCTAATCTCAAGTTTATTTCGTCATTTCACCTTAATTTTTAACTCGGTATTGTGTTTCTATGTGTAACTCGCAATTTAAAAAAATACAGTACTGAGTTTGTACGTAATAAGCCGCCTGCATTCATAGTGAATTTAGTGAGAGTAATGCACTACAGTTCATAAAATAATTTACTAATACTTCGTAGTAATTTAACAAATAAATATAAAATACCAGTTCCTATCAAGAATTCTAGCTTTTCCTTGATAACGGAAAAATACATCCCCGACCGCCAGAAATGGCAACTTTTTAATTTACTCTTACAAATAAAAATCGCAAACATTTGAGAAACACCCTTTCAAATTGAAAAAATGCCCCCTAATTCAATGACTGCTACGGTAGTACAGTATTGATCATTCTCCATAATTCTATGACTTAAAATTTAAAAGTCAAGGACTTTTTTTTTTAAATTGGAACTACAAAAAAGACAATACTGTACTGTAGTAGCAACGCAAATCTCACATTTAAATAATTATGGTCAAATCCGATTAAAAAACACACAATACAGTTACGATTAATTTTTTCAGCTTTAAAAATTACATGCATGCAATTTCAATACGGTACATTAACTTATAATCAATCATTAAAAATAATAATTATTATTATTGACTTACGTTAAAATTCATTGTATGCACGTTCCTTTTTCCAGAGCAATTCCTCAACTGCTAACATTTGAAAGATCAAAAAACCCTGTAAATAAAAAAATATAAAGATTAAGTTATTGCGAAGCAGAACATTGGACAAATGCGTGCATAGAATTTTACCGTAAACAAATAAGACATTTTTGCTAATCAATTACTAGACTCAAAAAAAAAAATATTAATATAAGGTTCCTAAAGTTTAAACTAATCCAATAACATCCATGACCGCCAATACTATTTAAATTTCTTTCCAATTGCATATTCATACCATATTTCTGTTAAAATTTATCTTACGAAAACAAACAAACAAACAATGACTGTATGCAATGTGCACAATGTGTGAATAATTCTAGCCTTAGCGGTGATATGCCGGCCAAGTAAATGTAACATTTTATTGTTAATGAGTCATTTGAGTGCATCGTAATATTAAATAAAAAATAATTATAATTTGAATAAAATGTAAAAATTCTAAATTTAAAATTTCATTAAACCTCTCGTTCACATACCCTGAATTTAAAATAATTTTTGTATCTCATAGTAAATCTCATAGATTTGACATTTTGGGTTTGATCTTTTATTTTTACAATTAATACAGTATGTTGAATGAAGTCATTAATTTACTTTTAGCTGCATGAAGGAGGCTGCTGAAAAAGCAATTTAATTGCTTAGCCCTCAATGATTTGGATTTAAATTTTACATTATTTAGCCTATTTAAATTTTAAGTTAATCGCATCTGATGAGCATTTGTATTATTGTTTTCAGTGGACATATTTTTTTCTGTTGAATTCGGTTTATAAATTGATGACACCCCTTGCATGACAATCCGCGACCGGTCATTTGTTTTTTCGCTTTTAATTCGCTTTGATATTGATAGATTCAAATCATATCTAATGCGATAGCCTAAATCTTTTAAAATACAAATATTTAATAGAAATTGGAATGAAACAGCATAAATAATAAAATTTAGGGCGCCCAGTTCCGCAGTGGCCAAAGCCCAATTTAAAATCAAACTTTGAGATAATCACCATTAAACTTCGTTAGTTAATTTTATTGTAAAAACCGCAGGCCGAGAAGCGTACCAGTTGACAACTGCTACCCCATTATCAATGTACAGTATTTATAAAAGAGTGTTTCGAGAGATTTTAGACAAGAAGTGGTAGGCTAGCTACATGATATTTTTAATGGGTGATGAAAACGTATCTAAGATATTGCGCCAGCATAAATTGATTTTGGATACAGTGTACTACTTCCTTAACTATTTTTCATACGCGCTTAACCTAATTTAATTCTAAAGCACAACTTCTTCAAAATTTATATTAGAAATTATGCCACCAACCTGTAGATTTCAACCGGTAGGTACCGGTAATATATTTTTTTAAACGAAATTTTTTTTATGCAAAGTGAATTGACGTTATTTGATAAGATTATCCAACTCATATCGCTATAGTTCCTGTAGTTTAGATTAAATTTGTGGAAGCACCTACTCGATTCGAGTGGTGATTGACAGTTTCGCTTTTAAAATGTACCGCAATAAAATAATGATAAGCCCGTCTCGCTAAATTTTATCAAAGGGAATATCCTACTATTTAACATGCACGGTATTTGTTAGATTTGTAACCAACTCGATTAGTTTGGTAACCCTGCGTGGCATAAACGTTTTTAAATAAGAATTTTGTGCACCTGCAACCGCAGTACAAGTCTAAAAACCCCTTAAAGACCAGTTTTAATTTATGGCTTTAAACCAGTACCGGTACGTAAAACAGTATAATCTCGAAATTTCCTGAAATATTATTCTCATTTTTAGTTTTGTAGTACTGTAGTTCGAATACATTCCGTTGTCAAATAGATATGTAAATTCTATAAATCAGTGGTACAACTTTCCAATTGGAAAAGAATATTTAAATACCGGTTACTTGATTTTTTAACCAAAAAAGTTTTTTAATTACTTTTATGTTGCAAGCATTGATCATAGCTGAATTAATTTGTTTGCACCCGATGACCCAATTGCAATAAATTCTACTGTAGGCTATTTGTCATTTCTGATTATCGGTATACAATACATTCTAATTCATCAATTTTCTTTCTTTTCCTTTTGTTACAAAGTAAGTAAACACGCCAAAAATTTACACTGTACATCTAGAACCGTAGTTGCTATTGCTCAAGTAACGTTTGACATGAGGACACGCTCTCTCACAATCAAACAGCAGGGAAATGTTCAATAGTCATCCGCTGAAAAAAATTGGTCTTTTCATACACTTGTTGGATTTTCTTTTAACAAAATGAAATTGGCGATTATATCTCGTCCACCTTGTATGGTAGTAATGATGTCATAGTTCTCAGTTGCACCTGCAAAGATTTGCAACGTGTTGCGCGAACAATGCAAGTTCACTATTTATCATCATAATTACAGCAAAAAAAAAAAAAAACCTAGACTATTTGTTCAATTTTAATTGGCAGAAAACGTTCATTCGACTGCAGTTTATATTATCCGCTAAAAATAAAATTAATGCTTTAATAAATTTTAACTGCGAAGTGGCTCTGTTTTTTCGCAAAGCTAAAGCACTACCCTTCAGTTCTTAGCAGCTAAACTGACCTACGAATTTTTTATAAAGACGTCTCCAGCGTAATAATTATTTAAGTTACTATATTTGTCGATGTTACGCTATTGCCAAAACTTAGAATATTTGAAAGTGATTGAATGCGCTACTACATCACTCGATCGTTTAAGGCGTTATTTATTATTTTTATAAATAGTAGGCTAATTACCTTTGAAAACTTTTTTTTTGTTGCCTTAATTTTTATAATTTCCTCTGGTGAACTTCTGATTTTAATTCATAAAACTCATGCCCATTACTGTTAGTAGTTGAGACTGTTAGTAGTTAGTAGTTGAGACTGTTAGTAGAATTCCCTACTTGAAATAGTGAAGCCACTGCTGCGAGACTTTTTTTTTATATAACTAGAAACCAAAACATTGATTTGGCTCTCATGATCCAAGAGTTGTGAGACATACTATATATTATAGCTCATTTGTTTACGGACGAATTTGGGGAACTCTAATTAACACAACCTTTTGAAAAGTAAATTGTGATAAAGTAAGACTTACGTTGATCGGATTTCCCTTCAGATGCTTCGCACATTTTTCTCCCATGTTCAATTGAGAATCTACTGACTCAGCACGTTAGAAAATATCCAATGATAATAGAACCTGCAAAAAAAAAAAAA
>JAQGAZ010003681.1:0-10852 GCA_034692225.1 Polydesmus complanatus
CAGGACCCCCAACTACAGGACCCCCAACTACAGGACCCCCAACTACAGGACCCCCAACTACAGGACCCCCAACTACAAGACCCCCAACTACAGGACCCCCAACTACAAGACCCCCAACTACTGGACCCCCAACTATAGGACTCCCAACTACTGGACCCCAAACTACAGGACTCCCAACTACAACACTGCCACCTTTTGTGCCCACAACTTATAAACCCCCAACTACAACATTCCCAACTTCTATGCCCACAACTATCACACTACCTCCAAGTTTACCACCACCTACTCTACATTCTTGTTGCAGATTTGACTCGGATATTTGTGGATTAACTTTCTCTAATTTCCATTGGTCAGCCCAACTAGCCGCAAAAACGCAGCTTGATCTAAGTAAATACTATACTATAACTAGAACCAAATAATATTAACCACAGTTATAGACAAATTTAAAATATTTCCTATTTATTTTATAATAGTATGTTTAGACATTTTATTCCATTTTCTAAAAATTATATTAACAAAACTTTTTTTTAAAAAAATATTTACTAATCCAATAAGAATTTTTAATTAACCTATAAATTTGTGAAAGCTTTAATGATTTTTCTAAACCTTTGAATATTATATTCCGTGAATCTGTGTTCAATATGGTTAAAATTAATGTAGCCTACTAATTCATGTTGAGAACTTTTTTTTTGTTCACTGTGTATATTAGTTTTATACACGTAGTTTATAAACATTTTAACCATAATAATTTATTTTCTATTGTTTTCTTCCGCAGGTGGTAATTACATCTGGACAAACGATAACCGCGCTGGATTAATGAGTTCCACTCAGTACAACGTCACTTCCGCTACCTCATTTTCCTTCACCTATTACTTAACCATGAACTCGGTTAACTTATATTTCCGCAATGCTAGAACTGGAAGGACAAAATCCGTCGATAGCCTTCCGTATAATAGCAATGGGTGGAGCAAGAGGACAGCCACTTGCGGCAGTGGATGTTGTGACGCTTATCCTTGCGACGGACAATTGGTAGAAACCTAATTTAATTTTGAGTCGCTTTTATTTATACATTTCTCTATTTTTTTTAAATAGTTATTGCAAATATCTTCCACTGTAAATGGATTGCTGATGATTGACAACATTGGCCGAGACAATTCATGCGGTAAAAAAGCATATTCAATCCTTATTGTTCCTTCTTTTGAAGCTTATAAATGCATTGAATTTTAGAGGAAGTTCTACCCTGCTGCCAGTTCAATGACGTGGGCATGTGTGGATTTGATACGTGCAGCGAGAACGGATACTCTTGGTCCTACGCCGCTACGAAAGCTCCGGTTAACCGTCCAAAAACTGCTAGTTAAAAGAGTTAACCATAAATTATTTGTAAATTCTTTTTTTTAAGAGGTATTTTTTTTTTAAACATAATTTCAGCCGACTACTTGTACTTTGAATCTGTGAATTACGCGGAAAGTGAGACCTTGGATGTGATCTTAGAGTCCCCTCCCATCAACGTCACTTCCGCAAGTAGTTTCCAAACTTCCGTCTACGTCAAAGACAGCGGATCGGCCACTACTAACAATAACTTACTGGTGGTTTTTCGAGATAGTAAGACTGGTGCTTTTACTATGCTGGACTACGTGGACGACACTTCCAGTTATTTCACATCTTATACGTTTCAATGTAAGAGTGCACACGGAAATTGCTGTTCGAACGGAACTTGCACTGGAACTGTAAGCTTAAACTGTCAAAACCTTGGAACTTTTTATTAACTACATTAATTTTTTTTTTTAAATAATTAGTACCAGTTTATAGCTCATTTAGACGCTTTTGGTGGGACAGTCATGTTTGCCGTCGATTACTTTAAACTATATAATAGCTGCAACGAATAAGTTAATGCAATCGAAATGAGTGAAAAAAAAAATTGAGTTATTAATTATTCTTTTAAAAAATAAATATATAAAATTTGAATAGAAGATTTAGTTATCGATTACATCCGCTTTAAAACTTGGGCTAATTTTGGAAAGGTTATATTGCTTGTAGGCTATTGAAAATGCTTATAGAAAGCAAAATTTGCTTACAAATAAACGTCATTCTTTTAATGGAAAACAACTGTCAACTATATTTTAATAAAACACTAATAGCTCATCGATATTGAAATTATTTAAAGTTGCATTTGGACGATGTTTATTTGAAGGTGAACCAATCTATGTTGATGTATCCTTCTACGCTGGAGGGGAAGTAGAAGTAGAGGTCGTGAAGTCCGCTGGCCACAGTGTCCAGAGGAATATCCAGCGTAGTGAAGTTGCAGCGGTAGCCTCCCGTCAACGGAACCGGAAACCTGACGATGGGAGAGTTGATGTAGGTACCCAAATGCAAAGACATTTCCGGCGGCGTGCCTGGGTAGGTGTTGGAGGCCCGCACGGTAAAGGTGTTTACGCCGGAACCAAAATCCACTTTTTGATAGCCCACTTCGTATCCGGTTTCTAACGCGCCGATGTAGAAGAGTTCATAGTCCGAGCAATCACGGTACTCCTCGACGTTACTGGTGGCGCCGGTGGTGAAGTCCTCGGCTTCGATCTGGTCAGTGGCCACGAAGTTGCCGATCCTCTCTCTTCCATTGGCGTTGACCAGCGCTAACCCACAAATGGTTATGCACAAGTGAAATAACAAAGCCATTTTCAGCGACGCCCGCAGAAACAAATCGATTGAGGTTTTTATACGCAGAATTTTATCAGTGAGTTAATCGAAAGATATAGAGATAAAAATATAAAGTGCTTTCTTTTGACCTTCGATAAATCATATTTTATTATCTCTTTAAAAATTCTTTCGCACGCGTTTTCACTTCACGTTTTATAGGTGAAGCGCGCGCGTGCAGTTAAAAAAAAAAGTTTATATAAAGATAAACAAATACCGGTATTTTTATTGATAAATTGAGATAAAATTTAAGGATAAAAACTTCATTGTTTTTATTTTAAAGCCAATTTCAAGTGAGAGAGAAAGCGATAGAAATGGGGCTTCGAAAACACATCGTAATAACAATAGCTTTATTATTGTTTGTTAATGGATCACTAGAAGCGTCGAATCGAGTGGCTACGCAGAAAACGGAAGCGGAAGACTTCGATTGGCAGCAGTTCGACACCTTATTCAACGATTGTCCCGACACCAACCTCGTTTATATAGGCAAGTTGGGTCCCGGCACGGTGATGGGTTACTACAACATGAGCTTCGGCTCAGGGGTTAACAGCGTCAGCGTCCGGGCTTCCAACACCTATCCAGGACAGGACCAAGCCATGAGCATCGCTTTGTACTTGGACTGGTCTCTGGGGACACTCATGATCACCCTGCCCATCCCTTATACAGGGGGCGACAGGTGCAACTTCACCACCGTAGATGGGGCTCTCGATGTCATCCCCAGCGGGGTGCACTACCTCTACATGGAGTGTCCGTACTGCGCCGACGGATATATGGACGTAGACTGGTTCATCTTCAATCAAACGGCCTCTGTTTCTAATTATTAAATTTTGTCATTTTAATTACCGTATACTGTAAATTATATTAATCAAAACGCAGCCTAATTTTTTTTTAATTAAAAATAATAATAATAATGTAGCCGGTAAATAAAAATAATTTAAGTAAATTATTGCGATTTTTAATTAATTTTTATTCTATTTTAAATCCGTATCAAAACAACTGAAAAAAAGTTGGGGAGAAATACAACTGGGGAGGAGAGAATGTATTGACAACACTGTCATTATAAAGTACACTGTACATGTACATGTAATTCGAAATTTTGTTTTTTTTTTGCAAATTTTTTATTAAATGAAAATAAAATTCTTAATTAATTTTATAACATTTTTTTTAGTATTACATAATTTTAAAAAAATTGTATTAATACCTGTACCGGTAATAATTATTGAAAAAACATACAGCATGTACAAATTCCCTAGGAAGAGAGGTGTTTTCTGTGAGGAGTGACATCACTGTTGTAGTTGCTAAGGAGAAAAAATGTCGGCTCAGCTTCGGTGCATGCATTTCTCGCCTCTCATTCTCTCGGATTATTTCGTTAATTTCAACTTTAATTGTTAAAGCGCAGTTATTAAAAACAGTTCATCAACTATCGGTGGTCATCAGCAGTGAGGAATATGATCAAATAGAAGCCAAATTAATCGTAAAAGGTGTAGGGAAAATCTGCCTACGCCAGCAGCTTCCCAGTGAAAGATAAGCTAGGGCGACACTAGGTCAATGCTAATTGAAGGTCGCGATTTTACGTCAAAAAAATTATTATTATTAGTATGAGTCGCGAAGTGCTTGCAAATCGGGAGTGCCGCGTAAAACGAGGGAATTGTTTGTGCAGTTGAAAACTTAATAAAAAAATGACTCCACCTAACGATGGATGTGGATGAGATGACGCGAGTGATGGAAGCGGATCAGCTGACTACAGGGTGTAAACCACGCGTGAGCAGCATTCCTCTCTTAATTAGTGAGTCAAAAACTTAATTAACTTTTTTTTAAAAAAAATCCTGCCCCTATTATTCATTTATTTTTGCTGTAAAAACATTTTTATTTGTGAAAATATTTTTTTTTGTTTTTTTTGTCTTCTAAACATTTACCATTTTGAAAGATACAGTGTGATGGGTGCCAGTAATTATTATTGGCTCCCTACTAACTTTTCAAATTAATTTATAAGCGTTAAATATTAAGAATAATAATAAAGGTGCCTGACGCACTCTGTAATCTCTACAGGGTGTTGCAAAAAAATTATTTTTATGATAGTTGTTGACAGAATACCAGGGGGAAGTGACCTTCCAGCGGTCAAATTCGACCACAAACTATAAACAATATACGGAAATATGATTTCAATTAAATTTTAAACCTTAGCAAATTGTTATTAAATTATTTGGCGATCAAATAATACAGTAATTAATTTAAGGTGTTTGACTCACTCTGTAATAATCTACAGGGTGTTACAAAATTATTTATGACTTGGTAGACAGCGTGTAAAACGAAATGACTTTCCAGTGGTCAAAGTGTTAAATAAATCGATAAATTCGGCTACAAACTGTAAAAAAAAAAGTTAATTAACTTAATCAAAAATAAAATTAATTAATTTTTTATTGATTTTGTTATACGCTGAAAAGTCCCTCGCTATCCACGGGTGCTCCTTGAGAAGTGAACGGCTCTTCGTCCATCAAAATCTCGTTCAATTGGATCAAAAAATTCACTTTTGACTTAATGGGAGAGAAATAATTAATTAATTAATTATATTATTTAAATAATAATATTTTTACTCGAAGCAAATGAATGCGAGTGTCCCGATCATAAAGCCGATAGTTGTCATCCAATAACATCGAATCAATTTGAGCCCGACTAATTATCGATTGCTAAACACCCAAAAATAAACAGTTATCAATTAAAGCTAATTAATTTCTACATTCTTTACGTTTTACTTACCATTTGATTAGCGTTGGATGTGACTTTTAAGTAAATCATTAAATTGAAAAGATTAAAAATAGCGAAAAAAAGTGCTAATAACGAGTTGAAATTTAGCTGAATATCGTTCAAACCTGTGACGCAGGAGAACCCATATAAAGAACGGATCAATACCACCATATATACCAGTTTAAGGTTGAAGACAAAATGCGTGGTCAAGGGATCGGTCATCGCCGCCAAGCGTCTCAACCGACGATAATGCGAGATGAGCCCCAGATTGAGCCTGGCTCTTCTCACGGCTGATCCGGTTCGTTTCATCTCTTCCACCAGCTCATCTAAGCTACTCGTGCAGTAGGTGGCTACTAGGCAGGCCAGGGAGCAGAGGGGGAGAGCAATAGCGCAGGTGAATAGAGTGCCCGAAGCCAGAAATGATAAAAGTCCAACCAAGGGTAGCGTGAAGAAGTAAGTCAACGGTTGGAATAGGTCCAAAGAATCGTCGATGGCTAAATGAATGAAGGGCACGAAAGGGGTGAAAAGCACTCGCGTCATTCCCGTCACGAAAACCACTTTGAAGAAGGTCAGCTGCTTCTCCATCGAACGATCCAACTTGTCGTTCAGTCGAAGCGATCGGAGTCGAACGATCAGCTTCCTCGTTCCCGATTCGTTCACTCGAAACACGTAGGTGAAACCGCTGAGGAAACCGACGGCCGAAAACAAATCTTTGGGTGCGGATTTTAGCGCCATTTTTAGAAGAATGTAACCTACGAGTGGAATAGCGCACAGCGTCTTAAAGATTTTCAAACGGATCTCCGAACACCCTTCTGGTCGCATCTTCTTCTTCTTCGTTCCAAAAGTAAAACCTAACATGTTGATAGCTTTAAATAGCGGCTGGCACAGGTCGAAGAGAGTTTTTCCGGACGACATAATATATTTTCTACGTGTGTTGTTGTGTCTTCGCTGAAAAATAATATTATGCGTAACGTCTTTTCTTAAAACACATTTCGTTACTCAGGGAAACTCAGAAGTCGATTAATCCATTTGCTATTGTAATGCTTTCAAAGCGGACAAAGCGGGGAGGGCGTAAAATCGATACGTTAAAAATAATTTTTAATTATGTTGAATGTTGTATTGTATTCATTGTTATTGAGAAAATATTGGAGAAGTTTTTGAAAGTGCAGTGAACAGAGATCGATAACATATTTACGTAGGATTACGTAGAGCGCAAATATTATTTTTAAATTATTGGTAATCAAAAATATTAATTTACGGTGCCTGACTCACTCTGTAATAATCTACAGGGTTTTACGAAATTATTTATGACTCGGTAGACAGCGTACGAAACTAAAAAAATGGCTTTCCTGTGGTCAAGGTGTTTAACAAATCGATAAATTCGGCTACAAACTGAAAAAAAAAATTTTAATTAATTAACCTAATCAAAAATAAAATAAGTTAATTAATTTATTATTGATTTTGTTATACGCTGAAAAGTCCCTCGCTATCCACGGGTGCTCCTTGAAAAGTGAACGGCTCTTCGTCCATCAAAATCTCGTTCAGTTGGATCAAAAAATTCACTTTTGACTTAATTGGGGGGAGAAAAATAAAAGAAAATTATTAATTAATTACAGTAATTAACAATATTTTTACTCGAAGCAAATGAATGCGAGTGTCCCGATCATTAGGCCGATAGTCGTCATCCATTATCATCAAATCAATTTGAGCCTGACTAATTATCGATTGCTAAATCCATAATAATTAATAATTAAATTTTAATTCAAATCAACGTTTATTTACCATTTGATTGGCGTTGGATGTGACTCGCAAGTGGTTCATTATATTGAGCAGGTTAGAAACAGTGAAAAAAATGGTTACGAACGACTTAAGAACTAGCTGAAAATCGTTCAAACTTGTGACGCAGGGGAACGAATATAAAGAACGGATCAGCCCGACCATATATACTAGTTTAAGATTTAAGACAAAAGGCGTGGTCAAAGGATCGGTCATCTCAGCCAAACGCCTCAATCGACGATAATGCGAGATGAGCCGCAGGTTGAGATTGGCTCTTCTCACGGCTGATCCGGTTCGTTTCATCTCTTCCACCAGCTCATCTAAGCTACTCGTGCAGTAGGTGGCCACTAGGCAGGCCAGTGAGCAGAGAGGGAGAGCAATAGCGGTGGTCAATAGAGTAATCGAAGCTAAAAAAGTTATAAATCCGGCGAACGATATCGTGACGAGGTAGGCGAGCGGATCAAATAGGCTGTAAGAATGGTCGATCGCTAGTTGAATGAAGGGCATACAAGGAGAGTACAAGACCAGCGTCATTCCGGTCACGAAAATCACTTTGAAGAAGGTCAACTGATTCTGAACCGAGCGATCCAACTTCTCGTTCAGTCGAAACGATCCGAGTCGAACGATTAACTTTCTCACGCCCGATTCGTTCACTCGAAAGACGTAGGTGAAAGCGCTGTGCATACAGATGATCGAAAACAAATCCTTGTGAAAGGAAGTTTTCGTGACGTAGGTCAGGATACAGACGAGGAGCGGAATCGCGCACAGCGTCTTTAAGATGTTCAAACGTCTTCTGCTTCTCTCCGAGCATCCTTCTGACCGCGTTCCGAAATTAAAACCTATCATGTTCATAGCTTTAAATAGTGGTTTACACACGTCGAAGAGAGTTTTTCCAGACATTTTAATAATTATGTACGTGTTGTAGGTTTTTTAGCTGCGAAATAATATTTTTATGCGGAATATTTTTTCAAAAACAACATTTGGTTGCGCGGGGAAACTCGGCAAAATCAATAATAAAATATATACACGAATGTTTTCCAAGCGAAATACGTGAGGAGAAAATCGATAACGGTTTTTTTTTGGTTGCATAAACTTTATACAGTAGCCTACATTGCTATGGAAAATATATTGGAAAAAAATATGTTTTTGAAATTGGCAGTGGAAAAAGGGCGATGTCATTTTCGCATATTTCATGAACACGAAAATGTTATAAATGCAAAAAAATTTTTTTTTTACATTTTTAAAATAATATATTTTTTTTTATTTACTTTTTGAAAGAATTTTTATCTTTTTATCATGGCCAGAGTGATGCTTATGAAAAAAAAAAATGATTCGATTGAGCCGTAATATTTTTGAGTGTGAAGCAAGTTTTCACATGTTTTGATCGATATATTATGGAGCGATATTTGGATCGGTATATTATAGAGCGATTTTTTGATCGATATATTATGGAGCGATATTTGGATAGATATATGGAGCTGTGCATTTCTATGGCAAATTTCTAAATTAATTTATTGACTACTTAATAACATACCCGTAGTGTGTCTTACTCTTCTTTCGGAGCTTCGAATCATCGAAATTATTATTTTTTTTTTGAAACATTTTAATTTTTAAATTTTTTAATTTTTTTTTTTAAATTGGTTTTTTTTTTTTAATTTTTTTTTTTTAAATTTTTAATTTTTTTTAAATTTTTTTTTGAAAATTTTTTTTTTTGAAAATTTTTTATTTTTTTTAAATTTTTTCTTTTGAAAATTTTTTTTTTTGAAAATTTTTTTTTTTGAAAATTTTTTTTTTTGAAAATTTTTTTTTATGAAAATTTTTTTTTTTTGAAAATTTTTTTTTTTGAAAATTTTTTTTTTTGAAAAATTTTAATTTTTAAAACAAAAATTATTTTTTGTTGAACTTCCTGGGCCACCATAATAATGACATAATTTGGAAGAGGTGGTTTTGGAGATGTTGATGCGCACCCAGTTTATATGTGGCTGTTTATTTAAATTAATTTTAGCTCATTAAACTTGTCATTAACATTTTCATGCCCTTGAAATACCGTAGTAAATTCCTATTACTTCTGTTCAAATTATTCTTCTCGATATTAATATAATAAATTAATTCACATTTTTTTTGAGTGTCAAAACATGGTTTTTTATTTGCAAACTTTTACTGTTTTGTTTTTAATACACTTAACAAAACATTTTTACAAAGTGAAATAGACACCTAATAATGACAGTGTTTGACTCACCCTGTAAATTTAAAGGGTTTGCTGAAAAATTTATTCAAAATATTAATTTATATCATATTAAATCAGTGAATTTTCGCACCGCTTTGAAGTTTTTCCGCACATCAATCATTAATAATGATGTATAAAGTGAAGTGAATTTTTAGCAGTCAAAGTGTTAAATAAATCAATAAATTCGGCGGCAAACTGCAACAAAAAATAAAATAATTAAACAAGTTAGTTAAAAAATAAAGTTATTTTGAGTACGGTAAAAACTCCCTCGCTATCCACGGGTGCTCCTTGAGAAGTGAACGGCTCCTCATCCATCAAAATCTCGTTCAATTGAATCAGAAAATTCACTTTGGACTTAATAAAGAAAAAAAAATTAATTAATTAATTATTTAAATAAATAATAAATCTCTTACTTGAAGCAAATGAATGCGAGTGTCCCGATTATTAGGCCGGATGTTGTCATCCATTAACATCAAATCAATTTGAGCTCGACTAATAATCGATTGCTAAACCCCAATAATAATAATAATAATAATTACAAATTAAAAACTTTAATTAAATTTTTATTAAGGTGTTTAATTTTTACCATTTGATTGGCGTTGGAAGTGACTCGCAAGTAAATTATAAAGCAGAGTAGAAGGCAGAGGGTGGAAAAAAGTGTCAAAAGCGAGTTCAAAAGAAGAGTGGATTCCCCCAAACTTCTCATCGCGGGAAACGAATATAAACAACGGATCAGTCTGGACGTGTTGGCCAGTTTTAGGTTGAGGACGAAATAGGTGGTCAAGGAATCGGTCATCGCCGCTAAGCGTCTCAACCGACGATAATGCCAGATGAGCCGCAGGTTGAGCTTGGCTCTTCTCACGGCTGATCCGCTTCTTTTCATCTCTTCCACCAGCTCATCCAAGCGGCTGGTGCAATAGGTGGCCACTAAGCAGGCCAAACAGCCGAGTGGAAGGACAATGGCGTTGGCAAACAGGTCGACACAAGTGGTGTACGCGCATAGAGCGAAGAGCGGCCAGGTGACGACGTAAACTAGCGGATTGATTAGGTCCCGAGGATTTTTCTTCATAATTTCGAAGAATGGCATTAAGAAATGCACGAAGGAGAGCGCGAAACCCAGCGCCAAAATCACCTTAAAGAAGGTCAAATGATTCTTCATCGATTTCTCCGGATTCAGTCGAAACGACTTGAGTCGAACGATTAACTTTCTTATCCCTACTTCGTCCACTCGAAAGATATAAGTGAAACTACTCAGATTACTGATGACGGAAAATAAATTGTCGAATGCTTTGTCCAAGTAGATTTTATAAATAAAGTAACTGAGGAGAGGAGCAGCCGATAGTAGTGAGGTAGACTATGGCACCAGCCAATAGGAGAGCAGGGATTATGTCACGTGATGTGAATTGACCAATG
>JAQGAZ010003682.1:0-10847 GCA_034692225.1 Polydesmus complanatus
TATTAAATAATTATAATAATTTTTTAATTAATTGATTACTATAATATAAATAATAAAAAGGTTTTTTTTTTTTGAATTGTATTTAAAAAAAAAAAAAAAGCGGAAGCGCAAATTGGCATAAAAGAGCGAGGGCAAACAAGCGTATTGTTCTTTCTTTCTCCTCTTGTTTTATTAAATTGTTCTTAACTTATTCTCTACAATAGTACAATGGATTACACTAAGGTAAGGTTTACAATTAAATAAGACCATTAACTGACTGATGTGGGCTTACATTTTTTTTTTAATAGAAGACCTCTCATTAGTTTCATGAGGATCAAGTTATCCGAAAGACGCCGGCAGAAGCAGCAGCAGGGATCGGAGTCGACCGATCGGTATTAAATCCGCAATTTAATGACAACTATAACTTTAATTCTTTACCGTCTCCTTTTTTTATTTATTACTATTATTTATTTTTTGTAGATTGGCGAGGCAACTGATGAAAAGCGTCTGAAGGAAGAGGCTATCGAGGCGGCTGCTGCAGAGAAGACCAGAGATCAAGAACGAGGTAAACAGTACAGTCATGTAAACCGTATTATTATTATTATAAATTTTTATTTTTAAGATGGGACGTGACATGTCGAAGGATGTGGAATCGTCGTGTGTTGACGTGGAACACAATAATGTTTATTAGCGTACTATTAAAAATGTAAACGAGCATTTGATTATAGGCGAAATAAAAGATGTTTTAAAAAAATATACAAACTTTGGCAGCAACATTCACTGTATATAGTTGCGGGGGGGGACAAATTATCTTCAATAAGTATTACTCCAAAAAACATTCATAATAATTCCTGCTTTTGATGGGAACTGTTCCGTCAGCCAATTATAGATAATTTAAGCTCTTGCAGGGAACGCGGAGGCTGAAACACCAATCGATCAGTTAAAATTCAACGGTAGATCTTCGGTTCTTCGATCTGAAGTAAACTCGTTTGACTGTAATTGAAAGTTAAAAATCGAGATCAGACTATTTACTCAAGAATGAAGGGAAACGTAAACTGTTACCGATACTTAATTTCACGGTTTCACAAATCTGCATTAGCTTTGATTTTCAGTGCCGGCGAGCAGCGTAGCTGGTAGAGCCAACTCAGCCAGCTTCGCAATAAGGTATCAAAAAAGACAAATCATCGATCTACACGAGTTGGGAGATTAAAATTTAGGTTAAAAACGTACAATTATCTAAAACAAATGTATACAAACAGGGCCTCTCTCCGTGTACAAACAGCTCTGGTGAGAGTTTGAGTCCTTTCAGCTAGTTTCATAAAACCTCAAAGTAAGATTCTTCCTCCTCGAACTGCTAATTCTCAAATTCAGCTGTGAAGAAGACCTAATAAACTTTATTGACCGTCGCCGTTTATAATGGAACTTCGCTCGGGCTTCGACGAATCTTAAAAATAAAAAAAAAAACTTAGGAGTCAAACGAATAATTATTGCGAAGCAAGACTTGGGCTTCGAATCAATGTAACTACCGAAGCAATCGTCTTACCAGTTCTTTCGAGAGTAAATTCCAAGCTCGATCCTGCAGCACTTGAAAAGAATTTCACGCATGAAAAAAAAAAATTATTATTATAATTAAAAGCTGCAGGGAAGATGGCAGGTGAAACATATGGAAACACTCGAGTAAGCTTCTTTGACAGGTTCAGAAATCCACATATCAAAATTATGACAGCTGCATTAATGTGAGCGGCACAAGATAACAATTAAACACCGGTAAATAATAAAAAAAAATTACGACATTTTGTTTTTTTTTACTTTGGGCATTCTTTCTCTGTTTCCCAATTTTCCGCATCTTTCTACGTTTCTGTGAATTTGTTAAGAGGCGATTTCGGCGGAGGAGCTGGACTCGGAGCCGGACCTTCGATGCGGATTCTCTTACTAGTTGCGTTGCCAGTCTAAAAAGAAAATCCAAAACCGTAATAAATTCTATATTCACGACCTACAAATTGAAATATCTAATACACCAAAATTTTATAACAGTAATTATTATCAAATTTCTCCCATCTGCGTTCATATATTAACTTCGGCGTTGTGAGGGCTAGGGAAGCGCACGCGTCGGTACCAATCGACACCTCGGTGCTACTGTATTTACATTATATTTAATTATACCGTACCTCAGTCTTTTCTTTTTTGTGATCCATTGCGCGTTTTCGATTTATAATCTACCCTGATATCTCGCTTAAAATACAATTATTATTAACTGACACAGAAAATTTTGAAATAAACAAAATGCACGTACCGACATAGCACCTCATGACGTAATAACAGTGTTGCACGATGGTACGAAAAATATTAGAATAAAAAACATTTTCTGTAATAATTAATAAAAAAAATATATATATCTTATGAAAATTACTAAATGTTTTAATTAATAATTTATATTATTAAACGTTAAATAATTATATTATTCTGGCTAGCGGTACCGTAATTTCATCAACACCTTGTGAGTTGGCAACAGTGCGTTATTTTCAAACCCGTGTGACGTAAGTGTGTTGTTGCGGTCGAAGCATCATAATTATTATATATAAAAAAAAAAAAGCATGATGAAAAAATTTAAAAATTGTCTTAATTATTAATACTATATTCGGCGTTATTTAATTGTTATTTAGGTTATTTTTAACGATTAATATCAATTATTAGAGAATATATTGTTTAATCTTGGCAGCACTGCAGATGTGATTTTAGGTTATGTATCAATTACGTCACGTGGATGCTGTGATGATGTGTGATCCAAGGCTGTGATCTCTATAAAGTACTGTGTTGGATATATGCAGCGGTTCTGGATAACAGTTTTTTGTATGTTCTAAAGTAGTAAAATTCATGAATAAATTAAGGTAATTTACTCTGGTGATTGTGGAAAATGGAAAGTTCACCGCAGCAACTCGCCCTGTGCATTAATAACATGTACACGAGAGGTAAGCGTCAGCCGCCATTTCTCCGAAGGTTTTTACTACTCTTATTTAACGACAATCGAAGCTATAGAATAACACGTTAATCCACGCCGACGATTATTAAAGGTAACAACTGAAAGTCAATAGCCCTTTTAAAATGTAATAATGTCATATTCATTATAATAGGAATCAGCTGATTTCCGCGTATGTGAGATTCGAGGACGAGACGGATTTTGCCGTTTTGGAGCTCAAATGATACGACGTGACACTACACAAGAAGTTTGTTGCGTTGGTAATAATTTATTGTACGGTATATGAACAACAATTTCTATACGTTTCTAGCGTATAGTATATAATAATTATATTCGAAATAGATCGACGCTTTTTCTTGAGATGCCGCGAGGGGAAAGCCGAAAGCGTCAAGATCGACGATCGAGCGTGCATTTGTATCATCGCCCTCACTCTCACGGAATGGAATCAAGTTATTAAAGAAAATTTTAGGTCTTCTTCGTTGAATTTTAAAAAAAAGAGGTTGGTTATGAAAGAAATTTAATGAGCAGGAGAGCTGCCAACTCTCGTTGCCTGGGTTCAGCTCATATGCTGCAGTTAATAGTTTGTTTCTTAATTTATTTGATGTGCATGGATTATAAAAAACTTGTTGTGTTTCAGCTGTCGTTATCATTTTGCATTCGATGGATCCCTCGATCGATGTTCGAAGAAGATCAAAAGGAGTTTTTGGAGGCCAACATTTTGACAGGTTAATCATAAAATACTTCATACTGCTTTACGATCAGAGCCGTGAGACTCGGAAAATCCAACCTCAGCTATATGCTAAAAGATGTACGAAAGAAAATTCGGTTTTCAAAAGACGAAAATACAGTTGAATGCAGGGGAGTGAAATCCAGCGTATTGTGATTGGCTTGGCAGGCATGTAAGTCTACGGCGGACGATTATTAAAGGTAAAAACTGAAAATCAATTATAATACCCTATTAAAGCTTAATAATGTCATATTCATTATAACAAGAATCAGCTGCAGATTTCCGCGTAAGGGAGATTCGAGGATGAGACTGATTTTGCGAGACATCATACACACGAACGTCGGTCGGGTAATTGTATTTACGGTAAGAACAACAATTTAGAGCTTTATTATTTTTTTTTTCTTCTAAAATAGAGTACTGTATAATAATAATAATAATATTCGAAATATAGATCGAAGCTCGGGTGCAGCTGTGAACGCGGGTCAATTGGTATAGCTATAGCTTTCACTCGCACCGAATGAAATCAAAAGACGTGAATATTCCTCACTCAAGTAAGAGAAGATGGTAGGTTTTTTTTTAATGGATGGGTGGAGGCAGGCTAACTTAAAAAGTCAATAATAAAAGTTTCTTTTACTTAGATCGTTGCAGGATCGATCGGCTGCAGTAGATCGCTTTTGAGATTTGAACATGCTTAAGAAGATTCTTTCTGTTGGTAGTTATTTGATTTCGAGCTTTGCATTTCTTTTGAAACATGTTTCGAGAACCGTTTTTTTTTTTTTATTTGATGTAGATTCAGTGAGTTGTTTTCCGAAGCCCATGCAAACAAGAGTTCGTTATATAGCTTTTCTCACAGAACTAGGAGATGAGTGTTTCCGAAACCCGTTTCAAGTTTGCAGACCCATTTCAGAGTTCGCGAGGTTCCTTGCAACACATGAGTAAAGTGTATTTAATTCGTTCTTTTATCAAAGAATGTTTTATATTTATTTTCTTTCCAATTGATATAGGTTTGCATGACAGGGCTCTCTCGATCGAAGAACGAAATGTTTTGAGAGCTCATTGAGCCGATTCTTTAATGGTATAGTAATTGATTCAAACCGAGCATAATGTTGATTTCTTCTGCCTTCGTGATTTGAAAAACGGTAGATAAGGAATTATTTAGGTGAGTTCTAAACAATAATAATTGCTCTCTTGAGACTGGTAAACCCCTTTTCACTAATTAGAGGGAGTCGATTCCTAGCGGCGGATTTGTGAAATAAGTAAATCTCGAGAGGTTCCAAGTTTCATAGACAGTTCTAGGTATCTTTCCTCTCCAATGGTATAGCGTGAGTATAGTTTCATTCATCGATCTTAACTTTTTATCAATAATATTATGTGTAGGTTGTAATTTTTTTTTTCTTTTAAAATTATTTCAGGCTTAGCTAAGTCACTCTCGAAAGAGCTCTATAAGAATTTTGAGGTCTCCTTCAACTTGCGTATAGACTCAAAGCTCAGCTGCTGCTGTTTGTACCCGGAGTTTGTAATAAAAAAATTAATAATAAATAATTGAAAGGTTGGAATGTTTTTAACGTGTTTTAATTTCGAAATATACAGAAGATCGACGATGGATCTTTTTTTTTTTTTTTTCAGACCTAAATGTGAAGGCTGCGTGAGTACCGTACGTTGCGCTCCTCCCCGGCTTCAGAAAAAGGAATTATAACGGCCGTCGGTCCAACGCCGTCACGATTCTCAGCTAAAAAGAAATGTTATATTCGTTCAGTTTTACTCGTCCCAAAATTAATAATCTAAAGGGAGTGAGGAGATCTAAAAAAGAAATGATAATGTCAAGTCAGTCGAGACGAAATTGAATAAATTCTGCTTTTACCGGGGGCATAAAAGATTAGCCAATACTATCTAAGAAGTCCTCTTCTGGTGGCTCTTCTTCGGGCTCTTTTTCTTCGGGGGCTTTTTCTTCGGGAGCTTTTTCTTCGGGGGCTTTTTCTTCGGGGGCTTTTTCTTCGGGGGCTTTTTCTTCGGGGGCTTTTTCTTCGGGAGCTTTTTCTTCGGGAGCTTTTTCTTCGGGAGCTTTTTCTTCGGGAGCTTTTTCTTCGGGGGCTTTTTCTTCGGGGGCTTTTTCTTTTTGTTTTTCAACTAGAAATAAAAAAAAAAATTTTTTTTTTTTTTGATTAATTAATTATTAAATAAAAATGTAATACGCCAAAATGACTACCTCTCTTCTTGTCCCGCGCCGTTTTACGTCGAAAATTGCGCACTTTGGTCCTCGACGACCCTTGCAGGTACTTCAAGCGTTGCTAAAATAAAATATTGAAACAAATTCAAAAAAAAAAAATCAAAAAAAAAAATTCAAAAAAAAAAATTCAAAAAAAAAAAATATCCTTACTTTGGGTGCCGGAAGCGCAGCATCCTTTCCCGACATAAATTCCACCTGAAAATAAAAAGATTTATTAAATGTCAATAAAAAAATTTGATGCCAAAAATCGAAAATAAAAAAAATACCGATCGCTTTTTCGGAGCCGGCTCCCGTTTCTCGGCTTCCTCCTCCGCCGCCGCCGCCGCACTATTGATAAGCGTAATTTTCAATAATGGACGTCCGTTATTTGGCTAACAAAAAAAAATTTCAGAATAAATAATATTGATAAAATAAAAAAAAAATAATTACCCAAACTCCATTCTTAGCACCCTCAGCCCCTCGGAGGCCCGCTCTTGGTTTCTTAGATTCCATCGCAAACAGCACGGAAAAGATAGAAATTATTACAAAGAGTTGACAGCGACGATTGCGTTTAAAATGCGCTGATGACGTCGACGACACCTACGACGCAAAAAAATTTTTTTTTTTTAAACTACGCAGTAATTTTTTACCGGATCGTGAACGAAAGCTGGCAATTGACTCTTTGCACTCACACTCAATTCTCTAGTTCCAAGACGAGTTATATACGTTCGTTAATAATCTCCAATACTTTATAGTCGCTTTTTTAATATAAACGACAGCCGCGTGTACGAGTTAAATTACGGTTTCGAATGAAAGAGGAAAAGTACAATTGTATCGTCCAACCCAAACGACAACCAACTTTTTCTTTCGCGTCGATGGAGAAGACGGCGGATGACGTCACTCAGAATTATTTCGGTAAAATTTAAAAATAAGCTATATAGCGTTTCATAAGTTTTTTTTTTTTTACACGTTTGATTAGTAATAAAAATTAAATTAATTTACGTTTACATATTTTGCTTCTTTTTTTTTATTTATTTATTTATTAAACAAAATTATTTATATCATAAATATAAATTTTCAATTGGATCTCAATTCTGAGTGACGTCACTCGCTCTCGGAGTGCGCTCTGCAAATGCGTCGCAGAAAGAACCCGATAGTCGCGATTGTTCTTTTTTACACGTTTGATAAGTAATAAAAATTAAATTAATTGACTCACGTTTACATATATTTTTTTTATTTATTTATTTATTAAACAAAATTATTTTTATAATAATTATAAATTTTCAGTTGGATCTCAATTCTGAGTGACGTCACTCGCTCTCGGAGTGCGCTCTGAAATTGCGTCGCAGAAAGAACCGATGGTCGCAATTGTTCGTTTCTAGGAATACGTCTTTATTTTTCTTAATTCGAAACCGTAATTTATCTCGTACACGATTCTCGTTTATATTAAAAAGCGTATAAAGTATTGGAGATTATTAACGAAAGTAGATAACTCGTCTCGAACTAGAGATTATTGTGTTTGTGCAAAGGCCAATTGCCAGCTTTCGTTTACGATCGTTAAAAAAATAACTGCGTAGTTAAAAAAAAATTTTTTTTGCGTCGTAGGTGTCGACGTCATCAGAGAGGTGACGTCGCTGTCAAAACTATTTTTTTTTTTTCTTCTTGCTGTTTTAAATGATGAAGCGTTCCATTGAAGTATAAATAATAAATTATTTATATTTACAGGGATAATACAGAACTGTTGAACTAATTTTCTTATATTTATTTTTAGGATAATAATTCGGAGAATTTATGGAAGAAGAAGAGGAGCAGTGAGGGAGTAGAGGGCGAAGTACGTCAAATTCGTGAAAATGTTTTTGATTTTTTTTTTTTTTTTTTTTTTAAAATAATTATGTTTTTAATAATTTTTTTTTTTTTTTTATATTTATAATGTAGAAAATGGACGCAACTCCGACATATGAACGACTAGTTGAGGTAGTGGTTCCGGATGCTTCTTCCTCCACCACCAATCCGAGATCGCGGCAGCGTCGCAAGTATCGAAGAATTGGTTATCAACGCAAGGAACTCGCCAAAGGTAAATTTTGGACTTCATTTATCTTATTTTTTTTATTATTATTATTATTATTTTATACCAGTGTAGTATTAAAAATTAATTAATTTTTTTTTTTTTCTTCTTATTTTAGCTGGGATTCCCCCGGCAAAAACGACGCTCTTGCCGAAAACGACAATTGCGGCGAAAACGACGCTTCCGGCAAAAACGCCGCTTCTGCCGAAAAAGACGCTCCCGCCAAAAACGACGCTTGCGGCGAAAACGCCGCTTCCGCCGAAAACGCCGCTGTTGCCAAAAACGCCGTTCCCGCCGAAAACGCCGTTCCTGCCAAAAACGCCGCTCCCGCCAAAAACGACGCTCTCTCCGAAAACGCCGATTCCGCCGAAAAAGACGCTCCCGCCAAAAACGGCGCTCTCGCCGAAAACGCCGCTTCCGCCGAAAACGCCGTTCCTGCCAAAAACGCCGCTGTCACCAAAAACGACGCTCTCTCCGAAAACGCCGCTGTCACTGAAAACGACGCTCTCTCCGAAAATGCCGCTCTCGCCGAAAACGCCGCTTCCGCCGAAAACGCCGCTGTTGCCAAAAACGCCGCTGTTGCCAAAAACGCCGTTCCCGCCGAAAACGCCGTTCCTGCCAAAAACGCCGCTGTCACCAAAAACGACGCTCTCTTCAAAAACGCCGCTGTCACCGAAAACGCCGCTCCCGCCGAAAACGACGTTCTGGCCTTTTCCGCCGTGGGCGACTTCCTCGACGCTCTGGCCAAAAACGCCGCTCCCGCCGAAAACGCCGCTTCCGCCAAAAACGACATTTCCGGCCAAAACGACACTCCCACCGAAAATGACGCTTCCGGCGAAAACGACGCTCCCGCCGACTTCCTGGACGTTTCCACCCATACCGGATTGCTATACGTTTCCGCCCAAGACGACTTCTTCGACGTTGCCGCCCAAGAAGACTTCCTGGACGTTTCCGCCCATACCGAGTTGCTTTACGTTTCCGCCCAGGACGACTTCTTCGATGCTTCCGCCTAAGACGAATTGCTGGACGTTTCCGCCCAAGACGACTTCCTCAACGCTTTTGCCCAGGGCGACTTCCTCGACGTTTCCGCAAAAAGATTCAACGAGCAAAATTACAAATAGTAAATCGAGATTTCAAAATAAAAAACTATTTTTTTTTTTTTGTTTTTTCTATTAATATTTTTCTCTACCAAAAAATAAATAAATAAATAAAATCTTTATTTTTTTTTCTTTTTTTTTCAGGGTATTACAATTTGAGGAACCGTCCTCGCGGCTGGTGTTTAATAATATCGAACGATAATTCCGGGACCGGCACTTCACTACGCACCGGAAATGAAATCGACATCCGTAGGGCTTAAATATATATTTTTTTTTTAAAATTTTTAGATTTATTTATTTATTTATTTATTTTTTTTGTTGTTGTTGTTGTTGTTGACAGAGAAAATCACCAACACATTCGAAAGATTTTATTTTCAAATCGAAGTCAAACGAAACCGTACGCGACGAGAACTGCGAAGGGACTTGCAGGAGATGGCCGAGCGGGACCACCGAAAGCGTGGGGCGTTTATTCTTTTTGTCCTCTCCCACGGAGACTATGGTAACAATTAGCCTACTATTTAAATAAAAAATTTTTTTTTTTAGTAATAATATAAATTGTCATTTTAAAAAAAATAGATGGGTTCGAGTGCGAGGACGAAAAAGTAATGAACTTCGGGGAGCTAACCGGTTACTTCACCGATGTCAACGCCCCCACGTTAAAAAGCAAAGCAAAAGTTTTTTTTATAAGCACTTGCTTGGGGGACTTAACCGAAGAATGTAAGTATATTAAGTATTTGTATTTTACAATCTAATTAAATTAAATTTAATTTTTTTTATTTTTTTTTTTAAATTTAAATTTGTAGTCTCCAAAGACCGATCGCGCGATACCATCAGACAAACTATTAAAGTCCACGGAGGTCTTCGGGACTATTTTATGGGCTTTTCCACCCAAGTCGGGTAAATTTAAAAATAATCTTGATTTTTTTTTTTTTTTTTTAAATTATTTTTTGATAAAATAATTATTTTTTGATAAAATAATAATTTTTTTTTTTTTTTTAAATTTTTTTTTTTAGTTTTACATCGTTCCAAGACGATGAGGTGGGGTGTTACTTTGTTCATTTTCTATGTTTGGGATTTTCAAAATCCCGAAATTTGGAGAAGGTCAAACAATTTGTAAGTAGGCCTATCCGGGAATTATTTAATTAAAAATTTTTTTTTTTTTTTTAATTTATTTATTTATGTTTTTTTTTTTTTTAGATTCTCAGGTCTTTTAACAAACTTAAGATCGAGGAACCTGGGGAAAATCGAATTAGTAGGCAATCCCCACTATTTAAAGATGGCTTAAGCCTCAGTCTTGTGCTTAGGTAAGTAAGCTATAAATTAGCGAAAATAAATTACAGGTATAAGAAATTGTTTAATAATGTGTTTTTTTTTTTTTCTTTAAATTTTATAGGGATGACTAAAATCTTGTTTAAGGGAATATCTTTATTTTTTTCTTTAAAACATTTTGTCATCTTATTGACATTTTATTTTATTGTTTTTAACTTTTCATGTTTCTTACAAATTAAATTCTATGTTACAATTACCGGTATAAATACTTTGGTCTGTATTTTTTTTTTTTTTTTTTCAGGTTTTTATTTATTTATTTATTTATTTTTTTGTTTCTATTTTTTTTTTTTTTTTCTAGGATTTAATTTTTTCAGGTTTTTTTTTCAGGTTTTTTTTTCAGGTTTCTTTTTTTTTTTTTGTTCAGGTTCTCTTTTTTTTTTTATTTTTTATTAGGTTCTTTTTTTTAGGTTCTTTTTTTTTTTTTTTTTTTTTAGGTTGTTTATATTTTTTTTTTTTTAGGTTTTTTT
>JAQGAZ010003683.1:0-10846 GCA_034692225.1 Polydesmus complanatus
GAGTGTAAACACGAGACAATTGTTTGTGTGCGAAAGCAGCACGAGAATCGATAATCTCTCCGACTATAAACATCGATTATCTTCGCTCATTACGTCCCCTCGTATAATAAAGAACAGGTACCGACCGGCCTTCCGGTGTACGTGAAAAGTGGGAGTGGGAGGGTTTTAAATATTTTAAAAAAATATATATATATTTAAAACCAATCAAAATATCGCTTCTGATACTGTAAGTACAGTACTTTTTAAATAAAAATATTAGTTTTTGTTTAGGTAAATGAAAATATCTATAGCACTGTTTACATCAAAAGTAATAAAAAAAAAAAAGTAACTGTTTTAAAAAAAATAGTTTACAAATTTATTTCGACCGGAAGTAAATATTCCAAAGACCTTGTAAATCAAAAGTGCATTAGACCTCCTTCTCAGATAAATTTCTCTCTCAAAAAAACAAACAAACTTAATAAGAAAATAACAAATACTGTACAGTCGAATTTTGATACCGTATATCAAATTTCAAAGGAGAAGCTGCAATATTATAAATTTTATACTGTACAGAAGCCATGTTTATATACATATAAATGTATAGAGGTAAATTAATTTAATTAATTGGAAAAAAAATAATCTTTGATTAGTTAACGCAATAATTCTTTAGTAATAAAAAGTAGGCTAACTGATTTTCTAGTGATTTTTTGTTTACCTGAAGTAAAAAACATTTCCCCCAAAAAGTCGTAAATCAAAAACAACAGCATATAATTTACAGCAACAACGTTTTCGTAATACGAGTATTGTATATTAAAAAAAAAATTAATTGTTTTAAAATCTCTAATTCTACCGGTGCCGGTAATGAATTTTTTTTTAACCAACTTTTAAATGGCTTTCAAAATCAAAAGTAATAGTTATTAAAGCACTGAATTATTATGTAATTTTCTCCCAGTTCAATTAGCAAGCGTCAATTAGCGTTGGTTTGAAAGCGGAAGTGGTGTTAGACGCGGTTTGACACTGGCTCCAATTTGACCTCGATGATGCGTTTCGTTTGACCTCATCCGTCTTCTGGCTCCCGAAGGCTGAGTGGGTGGTGTTTGGGATGGGGGGGAGTGGGGGGTGCATCCGGATCAAAGCTTTGATTGTGTCGAGCCTACGCATGCGCCGTGAGAAGCGAGGGGGGAGAGGGTGGGAAGATATTTTTGGGGTTCGCTCTGCTTTTCATCACGTGTTGCCAGAAGAAGACGTTGAATTTCTCGCACTCAACAGCAGACGACGCGTGGTATCGAACAATGCTCGATTGATAAGGCCAGGCGGGGCTGGGTGGACGGGTGGGCGCAGGAGGCAGCCAACCATTCGTTCGGCCATATTATCCTCAGCAGAAAAAAAAAACACTTTAGATATTGTTAAGCGCGACGCCAACATAATTCACCTGCTTTCAATACCCCATTTTTATCTCTTTTTAAAGTTTTTTTTTTTTTTTTTTTTTTTTTTGGGTCGAAAAGCCGAATTATATCGATACAAAATTTTTGTGTTCGGGAAAAAAGAAAAATTCAAAATCTGTAAACAACAACAAAAATTCTTGAACAAAATTCTATTTGAAACGTAAACAAAGTTCTATTATTAAAATTGTTTAGCGTACACATTTTTTTTTTTTTTTTGGAATTTGAACGGGAAAAAATA
Source organism: Polydesmus complanatus (assembly GCA_034692225.1). Taxonomy (NCBI): domain Eukaryota; kingdom Metazoa; phylum Arthropoda; class Diplopoda; order Polydesmida; family Polydesmidae; genus Polydesmus; species Polydesmus complanatus. The sequence continues at coordinate 1,663 of JAQGAZ010003683.1, forward strand.
CGGGTTTGAAATATTGATTTTCATCAATGAATTTAATGTTTTTCTTCTTTATGAGAATTTTTGGTATTGTTTTTTTTTTGTGTTCCTTTTAAATACGAAAGGTTTTGTTTTCAACTTTGTTCTTAAGCGCAAGAGATGCTGTAGATCACCTTTTTTAAATAAAATTTGCGTATTTTTAAAAGGTGAAATTTGTAATAGAAGAAACTTTAAAAAACGTTTTTGTTTTATAACTTTTTTTTTAAAATTTAAAATTTCAAAAAATCTTCGAGGAAATATAAAAACTGGAATTTATAGTGAAAAGAACTTCAAATTGAATTCCCTAAAATTGAATTTTTAAACAAATTTCAAATTGAACTGACAAAACTCCCAAACATTTGATCGATGAAAATCCCAAAATTATCAGCAAAAATCTCAAAATAAAATCAACCAAGTAAAATAAGTTCAAGTAAAATAACCAAATTAAATCACAAAATCGAACCGAAAAAAACCTCCCCCCTTTAAAATTTTAAAATTTCAAATTTGAGAAATAAAAATCTCAAATTTGAAACAACAAAACTTGACCAACATAAAATATTATAAAATCCAAAATTGGGGTAAAAGAAATCTCAAAATTAAACCAAACAAAACTTTTAAAACTTGACATCAATTTGATCAGCAAAAATTTTAACATTTTCCCTCAAAATTAGATCAATAAAAATGTCAAAATCAGATAAAAATTCTAAACATGGAACCAATAAGAGCATCAAAAACAGACCCCCCAAAAAAAACGTTGCTAAAATTGGTCCAAAAAATGTGATCAACACAAATCTACAGTATAAAAGAGTAAAATCTCAACGATATTATTTTTGTCTTAATAATTATTGCTTAGATCCGGCGATGGCTCTCATCATCGCGCAAACCGAGGGTCTAGTGAAACAAAGCGTCTTTATTCATCTTTTCCGATCAATTTCTCCCTTTCGATTTCTTCCCTTAATTTTTTTTTTTAAATATATTTCCCAGCTTGAACATCTTAATTTTTATTTTCTTAATCCGCAACGCGCGCGCGGTCCACACGTGCATCGAGGGAATTGCTGACGTCATTTTAGCAGTGAAAGAGATGTATTGATAGCAAAAGTAAAAGCGTGTGTGTGTGAGTCGAGGGCGAGATCACTCCCCACCCACTCCCCATCACTCCCTTTCACTCTTTATCCCTGGTGTATAATGCAGTTACATGTACATAATTGTGCTACGTGTACTACACGATGTTAAATGAGGAGAACCTCTTTAACCATTTTGCATCTTCCTCTCGAATAAATCTCGTTTAATGATGAGACACGTCAAGTTGAATGATTTTTCTGGCAATTTTCTTCAAACCACCCACTCACTAACACTTCCCACCCAACACCCCCCTCTCTCTCTCTCGCTTCAATTTGTACGATTTGTTAGGTCTCCGTCTCTCTCTCTCTCTCACTTTATCCTTCGCACCATATCATTTCTTCCGGCCTTTTTTTTTTTTTCTTTTTTTGAATTTTTTTTTTCGGCTTCAAAACATCTCAAGTTTGAACTTTTTAAGATTTATTTTTACACGTTCATAATTTCAACGTCTATATTAAGTCGCCGGAACCTTTCATTTTCCGCAATTTATCTCATCTCGTGATGCGCTTTTATACTACGTTGTGTTTTTTTTTCACACTATTTCGAGCTATTTGTAAAAATTTATAACGGAAGGAGGAAAAAAAAGAAAAATAAGTCGTAAGATATTTTTAAAAAGGAAAAGTTTCATTGAAAAATTCTCGTGACGTCAGGATAATTCCATCAAAATTTCAATATGTATTTTACTCACATATAAAAAAGAAAAATTAAATTGGAATTTAAAATGTATTATAAGTGCTCCAAAATTTCTTAATAATTGTGATTTTAAAATGAGTTATTAAAATATTTTAAAATACAATACAGTACAGTAGTTTAAAAAAATTTAATTTTGGAACTTTTAATTGGATTTTAATGACGTAAAAAGTTTCAGAATTTAGCTTTAAAATACTGAAAATGAGTAAACAATACATTTTAAAACTAAATTTGGATCATAAAATAACACATTAAAATGTCACAAAATTTAGTTTTAAAATTGGTAAATTAGATTTTTAAGATGAATTAAAATGCTCCAAAATTCAAGTTTTAAAATACATAATATTAAAATTGAAATTTTAAAACCGGATTAAACGTTCAAAATATTTTTCAGAGCTAAATTAGATCATAAAATGCCTTAAAAAGTTTCAGAATTTAGTTTTCAAAATTGCTAATTTAGTGAATTTTTTTTTTTATCATCCAATTTCCTGCAATAAATTAGCCTTAAAATCTTTCCATTTAAAGTTGGGCGAAACATGTTGAAAGCAATTGTCGCGCCAACCCTCAAAAAGTCTTCAAGATTTTTATAAAAAGCCTCTCTCTCGAATGTCTTCATTTCTCCCTGGGCTTTCAACCTCCCCCCCCCCCCCCCCTCCCCTTCCTTCCATTGCCTCCCCCCTCCGTTCGGCCATCTGGAGATCAAATCTGAGCCGTGATTTATCGAGGCGAGAGTGGGTGGTGGCTACAGTAGGCCCACTTGGACCACCTGGGGACGACTCGCGAGACCAACAATCCATCGCAATTGTTTCTCACGTACCCCAACACACTCCACTCGATACCTCGCTCCAAAACAAATTCTCAACCCAAAAAAAAAAAAATTAAATTAAATTAAAAAAGTTAAGAGGAAAATTTGATTTAAAATACAGTATGCACCAAATAAATTTTCAATCCTTTTAAAATAAACTTGAAATAGAATAACAATATATACCGGCACTGTATGTACAAATTGAATTCATTTTTGATAATAAAACAGACCAAAAATTTGAAATCTTGGAATTAATAAAAATGGCTTATAAATTAAATAATTGTTGACAATTAAATGTTTAAAAATGCATTGCCATCGCCTGAAACAGTTCTTAGCAAACGCTTAAAGACAGTGTATTTCTGTCACCTGAAACAGTGCATTGTCATCACCTGAAGAAAGTGCAATATACGCCTTCACCTGAGGTTACGGTACCAAAAAGTAAAGTGTCTTAACAATTAAAATTGAAACTTTAAAAAACAGAATGACTCCAAAATTTGAAATTTTTGATCCAATAAATTCGTTAAAAATTATAAATTATATTTGAAAAAATAACTAAAAATCTAAAATTATAGAGAAAAAATGATGTGGGTTAAAAACGCAAAATTTCCAGAATTCCAAACAGAGATTTCGCGTGATTTTGAACAGAAAAGCGTGAGTGGGTGGGGTGGGTTGTGCGATTGAATTGAAGGCTGGACCCAATGTAGAAAGAGAGAGAGGGCGAGAGTGATGGAAAAAAGTGCTATTTTCGGGATTCCCATTGTTTATACTAAGTCACTAATTGTAATTTGGGATGGCGTCGACGAACGAGACTTTGTCGGTCCTTTTTCTTCCACTGTGTTTTTCTATTTCTGACACAATTTCCAACAGTCTCGAGATCAAACTTTTTTTTTTTTTTTTTACAAACTTTTTCTCTCTCGCCTGGTTGCAAACTTTGTTTAAAAATTTCGTATGTAGATCAGCTGGATGCTACGTGTCCACAATTTTTTTTTTTTTCAAAAAAAATCTGTCTTGACTTCAAAAGAAATTCCGGGGAAAAAAGAAGAAAAAAAAAAAAGCTTTCGGCTTCCGATGTCGGAAATAAAAGGGAGAAATTTATTTTAAATAATACCGATTGTTTACGTTATTCAAACCTTTTTTTTTTTTTGTTTTCTATTATCAACCTTCCCCCCAATTACGACTCGATTCGTTTGCAAATGCGATGGTAGTTCAGAAATTGAACTCAAAATTTTTTTTTTTTTCTGTCATTTTAAGCGAAATATCAATCAGATTTTTGCAAAACTAATCGTTTTGCACGTAATCGCGATGGTAAAAAGTTGGTGAATTTACGAGGTTTCGTGTTTGTTATCTCTCCTGGTGCTAATGTTTACTCAACTTTAATCACTTTTTTTCCAAAACGAAAGTTTACTTAATCTTTCTAAATAATTTCACTCAACCATAAAGGAAATTTGGTAACTTTTTTCGCGAAACATTTCACTCATCTTTCTATTCAGCGGAAAGATTTCGATTCAATTCTAAATAAATTCATCGCCGAATCTTAAATAATTCAATCTGAAATAATAAGTTTTATAATTTACTTTAAAAGTGCCGTTGGCTGAGGTTTACGGGATAAATGTTTTAGCCAAAATAGTACTACCAGTACTGTAAAAACGGGAATTCCATAATTAATTGGAGTTTTTATCTTCTTTATTCTAACGCTTCAAAAAACACTTCAGTTAAATTTAAAAAGAATTTTTCTGGGTTTTAAACGGAGACTTTTACTCAATTTTTATTCGTGATTTTACTACTTTTAATCGAGATTTCACTCAATTTTTATTCGAGATTTTAGTCTATTCTTAATCGAGATTTTCCTCATTTCTTAATCGAGATTTTACTCAATTCTTAATCGAGATTTTACTCAATTCTTAATCGAGATTTTACTCAATTCTTAATCGAGATTTTACTCAATTCTTAATCGAGATTTTACTCACTTTTTAATCGGGATTTCACACATTTTTATTCGAGATTTTACTCAATTTTAAATACGAATCTAATTTAATCGTAAACTTTAAACGCAAATGTATGCAATTATTCAAAACCAAAATGAAATTATTTACTCGTTTTAATAAAATAATAATTGACTCAATTTAAAAAAATAATTAATTTACTTTGCTCAAACTTTCGAAGGGAAAAAACCAAAGCAATAATTCTGCTTAATTAAGGAATCATTTCAAAACTTAATTTTTTCTAAACAAAATTATTATTAATACCCAATCATCGTGAGGGGCCGTACTTTGGGAGATTCTTTATACCGTATAAAAATTAACTAAATTATAAAAACAAAAACTCTTGAATAACTTTCCCCCCTTTTTAACAACGTACTAAAAATGAGAGAATGGTCACCTCCCAACTCTTCTTTTTCAAAAACACCTTTGACCAAATTCAAAATTATATTCTCAAAGTACAAAAAAGTTAAATTCACTTTTTCTAATTTCTTCATTCCCGACTTCATTTTTCTTCTCCCTCTCTCTCTCCCTCCCTGTAACCGTGTGATTTTTGTTGGAGAGAGTGATTAATCGCTTGTGAGCTGGTGGGTGGGTGAGGGAGTGGAACCGTTAGAGATAGTGAAGAGGGGTTAGTGTGTAAGGTCGGATTTCAATTCATCAGTCAGCGACTTAATTGGGCTGAACAGTGTTACGGGATGTGCGTTCCTCTTCCCTACCCACCCCCTCTCTCCTTATACCCCTACTACACTACTCGTACAGTACTTTTTTCCGGTTGGTTTAAGGTTTAGTTAACACTTAACCGCTGCCATCGGTTGTTTATCGCCCAACTCCGCTGCACTAAAATTGGCTTCAATTTACACTAATTAAGCTGATACACTTTCTCTTTCTTCTTAAACCAACTTAAAACCTTCTCGTTTTTTTTTTTTTGCCTCCTTAAAAAATGTGACAACTGTCAACTTTTTGAATTGTTGGTTTTTTACTCGGTAGTAATTGGCCCCAGACCAGGCTCGTTCAATCAACTGCCTGGGATTAGGCCTTTTCTCCCCTTCTCTCTTCATCCTATTACGTAGAACGGAATCGCGATACATGTAGCCTACAACGAAATTCTCGGTACAACGAATTTTTTTAAAAAAAAAAATAGATTTAAACGGGCTTTAATGTGTAAACCAGTTTCGCTCAAAAATGGCGCTACAAAACAACCATTTGCGGTACCTAAAACTGAACCATGCAGAAGCATTGAATTTATTTGCCTATCACCTTTCAAGAATTTAAACACGAATTCGTGTCCCTGCAAAAAAACAGCAATGTAACTGCAACTAAATTCACGTAAATTCAGTTTTAAATTGAGTGACAATAATTTATAAATTTGTATCTAAAGTACTGTATATCGAAAAACGCCAAATGTAAACAACCGAAACAATTTACATAACTTCATCGTGTGCTCAAAAACAATCCATGTCTTTCATTGAATAAATTCAATTCCAGCAGGTGATGCTAGTGCCCTGATTCCCTCAGGTTCAACTTAATAAGGGTACTTAATAATGAATAGGTTTAACCAAAGGGCTTTTCCCCTCTTTTAATCTCTTTTTGATAGCTACGAACAAAGATTTAGTCACGTGATAATAATTATTCTAACAGCCTGACTATTTAAACGAGATTTAAATAGAACACTACATCTTCCAGTGAAATCCAAAAATATTACTAATATGAAGTTTGTTATAAAGAATTGTCGTTCTTTTTATTTTAAAACTTTGGTTACAACGAACTAAAATAATTAATGTCCGCGCAGCCCCACTCTTTCCAGTTCGTTATATAGAGAGCTTTTTACTGCACGTAATAATAATTTTTGAAAGTGTGATTTATGTGCGGCGACAGTTTCCGGCTGACTTTTACCCTAAAAAACATAAATATTTATCTTTTTTTTTTCTGTTTAGGCTTACGTTATTCGAGCGGGTCATGTGACCGGAAGCCCTTTCTCGGGTCCACCACCACGGCTCTAAACTCGAACCTCAACGCAGCTGTGTCCACCGGCTTCTACTAACTACTCATCTCACTCCCCCCACCTTCTTAATTAATTAATAATCATCGAAGAATCCATCAAAAAAAAAAGGTAAACACACAAAAAACTTTGCGATTAAAACAATTTCCATACAAATAATTTAGCATAATTTTTAGAAATTTTTTTTTAATTAGAATAATTTTTAGGATTCTTTTAATAATGACTTTTTAATTAATTAAAACGCTTTAATTAAGTTTTTATTTGTTGAGCATAATTGTATTTTTTCGTTCCTATGTAGATAAAGCGCGCGAAATCTTTTCTAACGATTTTTTTTTTCAGAGTTTTGAAATCTTTTTTTTTTAAAAAAAAAGATTTCGCATAATTTTGGGTAAATCGTTAGAAAGTAGCGTGACGTAGAGTCGATGTCAACTTTTTATTTTATTTTCTTTAGTTTTTTTTTTTTTTCGATTGTTTATTATTTTTAGATGACGTCACATTTTGTTGTAAATAAACAATAGGAGAAGAGAAAAAAAAGTTTTTTTTTATATATATAATAATAATAATAATGACGTAATTTAACTTTTTATATGGAAATCCGATTGTGTATCTCTCTCATAGTAACTCATAGTGTGTATTTTATTTTTCTGTGTTTGTAAAATTAATTACGTAATCGATATGATTGAACTTTTTCTTTGAGCTCAAATCAAAAAAAAAAAATAATAATAATAATAATAAATGTTTACAAGTTTTAAAGTGCCTTATTGTTGAAATTTAAATAAACTTTAAAAAAAAGAAGATATTTATCAACGCTGTTGTTTACATCGATTTTATATCACACATTTTGATTTTACGCTCGTGGAAATTCAAAAAACAAAAAAATTCGATAAAAATGTTAAATATTTAAAGTATTTTCTAGGTAATCCCATCTTTTTAATTAAAGGGAGGCTACTGGCAAAAGAAAGCCCTTCCCCTACTCTTAGGAACAGTTCTACTGTAGAACCCAACAAGTGGAATCATGTACATTCGGTTGACTCTCACATTGCCCCAAAATATCGATTTTTTAAGTAGATTTTTAATTGCGGCAACAACAACAAAAAAAAATAACTGGAGAGTAATAAAGCTTGAGGCCCTAAAGAAAAGCCCTTTTTAACCTCAAAAACCATTGTTTACCATAGACAACACTGAAAAAAATCGTGACCGCCCCAATCTGCAGGATTCAAGAATATTTATTGTTAGTAAGAGTAGAGGAAGGTGGGTCCCTACGCATCTACGAGTACTTTGAAAGTGATAGCATTGATTAGGACCTTTACAATACATACAAACTAAAAGAAATAATAACTGTAGTTACTCTATTAGTACATTAAAGAAAATGAGTTATTATTGTTTACTATATGGAAGTTATTTTTATTTTTAAAAAATTGGTCGATCTACTGTAGTTATTCTCGTTTTACACTGATTTCTGTCGAAGATACCGAACTCCTACCAAAAAACCAAAATAAATTTAACTTGATTTATGGTTTTGTTTTGGGGTTTTTGTTTTTTTTTTTTTTTTGCTGTAGAGCTTTAAAACGCTAAAGTTATTTATAAAGGTTTACTCTAAAGCCCAGCGTATGCGCATTATACAGTAGTCTTCATCTTATCATAGAAAGTGTTTTTATTAAACCTTAGTTTTAAAGAATTTTAATCAAAAATTCTCTATGGCTGAATTTAATTTTCTTAAATGCACTTTTTTTTTTACCGCAAAATTTATTGTTTATACTCAACTCAAGAAATCATTTTTTGAATTTTTAATGACTTTTGATTACGTCAAAATTGTAACCTTTTGAGCCTTAAATGAGCTCGGTTTAAGTTAAAAGAATAATTTAAAATGTACGCTAAATTTCTGTCATTTTTCTCTTCACGTTCAACATTCGTTTTAGACGAATGAAACTAGTCTGTAGCTCCTTAATAATAATTTATTATTATCCTCATAATAAAAAAATAAAAATGACGCTATAAAAAAATAAAATTATCATTAAGATAAAGCATTTAGAATAAATATTGGCAGCGCATTTATTCATTAGCAGCATTTTAATTTTAGAATCACTGTATTTCGAGTTGGACCTTTTTCTCTTCAAAAAAAAAAAAAAAATACCAACCCTATTTTTCCATTAGGCTTAAAAATCTTTTCTTAAAACCAATCTCGAAGCATCGTTAAAAATGCGTCGAAAACGTAAAATAAACCTCGAAAATCATTTGGTTTTACTGTATAGTAATTGAGAATAATATTTGGGTTTGGAGAGTTTGAAAAATATAAACACTACTATAAAAGCGTGCGGTTTCAATGCCCCTTTAATGTACATACAGTATTATTATTATTAAGAAAGCCCTAAATTCATCTTCCGAGTTAAAAGCAAATAAAAGTTTACGCAAATGACAAAATAATCAAAATAATATTTGTAATAAAAAACGGAAGAAGTGATAGTTACTTTTTTTATATATATATATATACTATTACGTAAATACGAGGGTAGGCTGATAAGTAATGCCTCCACCTCCATATCTTTTGAACGGATTGGAGCACTGTCTTCAAAC
>JAQGAZ010003684.1:0-10844 GCA_034692225.1 Polydesmus complanatus
CATTGAAGGGCATTTCTTAGCCACCGTACAACTGTCCTACTGGCCGCTGTACTTGTCACCGTGTAAACCCGGCCTTAAATTAATTAACAGTCTTACGCTTTAAATCCTCAAATTATCGACTCGAATCGTTAAAAATAATCGTAAAAAATTAAATCTTCACATCTACAAGCACTAGACGCTTAGCACTAGACGGTATTCGGCATTTTCGTAATTACTTGAAAAAAAGCTATTTAAAGAAACGTCTATTTAACTAGTTACCGTCAATTAAAAATTTATTAAGTACATGTAGTCAAATTAATTCGATTTCATTTATGGTCTGAATGTTGACCTATTACCGGTATTATATAAAAAAAAATAAAAATTGTTTATAATATTAAAAGCTAAACGTTTCAAGATTTTTTAAAGAGATTTTCTTTATTTTATTTTATTAAACTGGTTTTGCTTATTAACTTCACATACCGGTATGTTAATAAGTCTCATTGGTCATCGATTTAATCTAATGTAACCATTTCAATTGATCAAGTAAGCTTTTTTATCCATAAAAAGGTAAGCTGCTAATCCAAACTAAGCTAATAAGAGAGTGTGGAAAACGCCCGGGTTTTAAAGCCGGACCTGCTTCATTCACCCACGCGTTTGAAACACGAGAACTAAAAAGCTATTGCCACTCCGAATCTTTTCTTTTCTAACATACGCATTGCTCGCTCTCTCCATTTCGTTAACATTTTTTTTTTTATTATTGAAATAGAAAAGTAAAAAAAGCTCGCAATAAATTGGTGCTAAGCAGCTACACATTACGTCCTAAAGTAATGCTCAACCACGCACCGCTAACAGAAAAACAACCCCTAGATTCCAAAAAAACTTCCGTACCGTACGAATGAAACACAAAACAGGACAATTCCAATATACCGCCACAATACACTATCTCTACTACTCTCTCTCCTATTTTATATGGTTTTTTTCCCCTTTCGTATCTATCCTTGGAGATCTACCGTACCTATCGATGTAATGTATTTTCGGATATTTACCAGTTCAAATTCCCCAGCCCAAATCGCTCTTCAGCAAATACCGTTTCTTAGATAAATTATTTTTTTGTTTTCCAAATTTAGTGTTTTAAATTTAACTTGAATTTATCCTGCTTTCTCGGCCTTCTTTCCTACGATATATTCCACAGTTGTCATCACTTACAACTCACTAACATTTTGTGAATACGTGGTACTGTAGCATCTTTTTCACTTAAATTTTTCTAAATTTTCTTTTAATATTTTCTACGAGAATCAATAAAAATTAATGCATAGAATATCATTGCAAATCACGAGCTGTGCGCGAAAGATGCATAATTCAAGCATCTGTGTTGCGTCTTTACGACCAAAAAATGATAACTTAGTACTTACTACAAACACATTGATGTTGGACAATAACATTTAATGCCCAACTCGATCGCAGCTCGTACGTTACAAGAAATTTAACGAGCCCCAATCTCCCTCATCCAATAATCTAAAAAAATTAAAAATATTTACCGCATCGAAATATCGTGCTTATTATTATAATCATAGTTGGCGTGCTTATTAACGTTTTACAGTATAATATCTCGGATTATTCTTTCGAGAAAGTTGCATCGGAGAGTCGGAAAAATCCTATCGAATTCCGCGACATCACATTTTCATACGATAAGAAAAAAAATAATAATTACGTAAAGTAATAAAATCAGATTTTATGATCGTCACACTTAATGCGGAAACAGGTAATTGACACGTTAATATAATACCAAACACCCCCCCCCCCGTTCAGACGTATGTCATCAAAACAACAGCTAAAAAAAAAACTTTCAAAAATAAATATAATAATTAATACATACAAGTTATTTAGATAAAAATATAATAATAATTATAATCAATGGAAAAACGCACGTCAAATGAGTCGGTGGGGAATAGATTTTCGCATAGAAAATGACTTGGGAGTAGATAAATTCCGTTCTAGATAGGTCCCGTACGTCTAAAAATACTAGCTTTTCTCCCTCAAAAACTCAAAAGTTTTTATTTAGTTTCTTTCCTAAAATTAGCTCCAGAATATTTTGAATGGAGTTTTATTTTTTTTTTTATTTTTTGCTTTTTCTTTCCCTCGATAACACCCGAGCCCATTCTAATCACCGTTCCTTGAAGAAGGCCGAGAATGTAGCAGCACGAGAGAGAGATCGACGAAGCGGGGATCGGCCGCGCGTCTAGGCCGCTCAACGACCTAGGCAACAAACATGGCGACAACATCCGCCAGATGCGAATGCGTGCGTAAAGATAGACACACATATCCCGAGATAAAAACTAGTACAATAATCGAATAAAGCTGTATAAAAAGAGACGAGAGGGTGGATGATGTTGGGATGAGGGTAAAGTAAGAGAGTTGGGTGATATGGGAGAAATGCGGGGTAGGGGGAGAAGCGAAAAGAGAAGGGCAAAAAAAAATGATACTCACTCTTGATAACGCGTTCCGTGGTCGACATCTTCTGATTATTTGAAGACATCGTGGCTTTTACCTCACTGGAGGCCGCGCATAAAATAAGCAGGGTGCCTCACCCCAGATTCCTACGGATTAATTTCACAGGAAGTGTGTTCTTCAAAATGGCGTAAACAACTGGGCGCAAAAACAGTTTGCATACCGCATTGCGCATAAATTTGCGCACACCGACAATCGACCAATGGAGGCGAATCGTTAGAACGTTTTCAGGCGATGAAAACGACGACTCACACAGGGAAAAACCGGGTGCACGACTAACGAAATGCGAGATGGGGAAAGCGGGGCAAAAATCACCGACGCACAACTGCAGCAGCAGCAGACTTTCACCTCCGAGCCACCGTCAAATTGAAATGAAGAAGGGGGAAAAAAAAAAAAAAAACAACCAACAGCAGCTCCGAATGTCCCTCCGATGATTCGCACCTTATTTTCGCGAGGTCTTTGTTCCAATTTCGGAGAAAACCTTGTTGCTAGCTATTCCTACGCGTACAGCAAGATTCTAAACCTAAAATGATACGACACCAGAGATGTGCGGCTTCCGAATCTCGAATCCTTTTTTTTTTTTTTCTAGGCCAAGAAAAAGTAGAGATCACGGCGATTGTACAACATGACAACCATAGACGTAACTGGGGAATTAAGATGTTGCGAATTGACGATAGGTGGCGCCGCTTTTCATTCAACTTTGCGGATGATCACGTGGTTTCCCTCAAATCCCTTCCATACAAAAACCCACAAATACATTTTACTACATAAACCTTAATAATAATTTATTAAATTGATTTTTTTTTCTTCTCTTATTAACTGAGATGAATAAATGCTTTAATAAATACTATTGGTTTTAATCCGCTGCTTACTTTTAAATTAAATTTCATTTAATTAAGAAAGTAGTAATTCACAGTAGTTTTTCATATTTTTAAAGACTTGAAAAATAAAAAATTTCATTATTAAACTTTCTCTTTAAATTTTTTTTGTTTAAATTCATTTTATAATTCACAAAGAACGAGAAATAATAATGTTTCCTCTAGAAGAATTTATTTTAAAACTTTAATTATATTTTTTATCATTTTCCACATTTCTTGAAATTTTGTTTTTCTCAGAAATAATTTGTGTACATAATACGTTGACAATACTGCTTTGAGAATAAAAGTTTACATTTTTAATTCAAATCGTTAATTTTTATATCTCGTTACACAAGATACGAGTTGCCTATTTATATAATGTTTTAGCTAATGCCAACTTTTTTGGCTGTTAAAACGGAGAATTTTTTTTATGCCAATAGGCTACATGTGGCGCATATTTTACGAATTCCTGGAAATAGTTACGTCAGGACAATTATAAAATACGACAACTCAAAAAATTAAATTAGTTAAAAAAATATAAATAGCTTAAAATATATGGCATTCTACTTTCTAATAGAAGGATGAAAAATAATTAAAATAAAAAGTTGTATAAACCGGTTTTGTTTTTTTTCTTTTTTGGTGACCTAAACTATTGCGTGGGAATGTTACTGCAACATTTTCAAAATTAGCTATGTTTTAATTAGGTAAAGTTTTTATGAAAATTCTGGAGCAATTATGCGTCGATATAAAAAATAAAAGTTGTCGTTATTGTAGAAAGCAGTTCCGCAAAAAATAAGACTGGAATTATTTTCTGTAGTGTAAGTTCTTAAAAGAGTATTAAGTTTGTATAATTTAAAATGAAGGCTAATTTGAGCATAAAAACTGGCAATATTAAGATCCTTATTAATTTACATCACTATTTGGCACATTACGTAAATGTTTTCAACACAAGAGGTTTAAGAGTAAAAGTGATCTAATCTCGCTGACATCCTCCTTCTCATTTCATCGAATCTTAATTAAATTAATTTATATAAAAAAAAGCTATTAGTAATGATGAAATTTGAAACCAGAAATAAAAAATAGTCCTTACTTCAGCTTAATTCTTATGCATTCGTTCGCTTCTTCTTCATCAAATTTTTGAAGTATAGCAATCAATTCTGGCTCCTGAAAATTAAGATATTGCGCCACCTGCGTAATATGATACGTGTACTTGTATTAGTTTATAGTAATTATTATAATTGTTAAAATAACCTCATTGGAAACTTCGCTCGTGTTTTTACGATCCATTATGAACACTTTGGCAACTTGTTCGTGAGGTCCTAGAAGTATTCTTGCAATGAGCGGATAATCATCGTCCTTAATTCTGCGAATTTCTAGAAAACATACGCAAGCAATGTAATAAAATCTCTTTTAAAATGGAATCCTTATTACAGTACTGTACTGCATTTTGAAAACTACATCACTGTTGTGCAAATTATGCAATTAAAAAAGATTTGTCAAAAATATCTCCGTGAAAAAAAATCAATGACAGTGTAAGTAAAAAAATAAATCTTAAAATTAAAAATACTTAATTTTTGATTAAGGTATGATAATAACATCCATTGCATAATTATTACCGGTATTTATTTTAAAAAATCTACTTTATAAAAAATATTCTGAATACCGATAACTTTAATTTAGATAGCAAAAGTCCGAGTAAAATTTTAGTTTTACCTCCATTGTCTCGCACTATAAATAAGGCAAACTCATCGGGTTGATTTTCAATACGAAACTTGTCTAGAAGTGAACTGATAACAGTTTTCGTTGTGGCAGAGCTCGATACCCAAACATTACTAGCACTTCCTTTTGGCGGGGTAAAAATTTTTGTCTGGTTAGAAAAATACTAATTATGTATCAAATGTTACAATTTAAAAAAAAATAATTAATATTTTACTTCTCGGTTGTAATAATGACCATTGATAGAGCATCTTCGTTTTAGCCTCGTTTTTGATCGACTAGAAGTTAATTTTCTAACTTGAACACGTGATAAATCTAAATTTCTAAGTGGTTTTCTATCCTGTCGAGTAGTCAATTCTTCTGAATTTTCCAAACTCGTACAATTGGCAGAATTTTGTACATTGACAACCGATAAGCTGCAGTTTTGAGAAGTCCCACCATCCACATTCGCGTTGGAATCTGAACATTGAGACACAGCTACTTCCGAATTTGTAATTGCACTACTATTCACGTCAGAATTGAATTGGACTGAAACCAATCCGCTGACAGCTTCCATGCAGTCCACCTTTTTCTCAGATTCAACTTCCAAATTAGAAGCGACATCAATATTATTGACGTCCACTGTTTTATTGTCAGTTTCATTCGTTGCTTGCAGCATTGGAGTATCTTCCTGATTATTTTTTCCAATATTATCGTTTAAATCCTGGCAAAAAAAAAAAAAACAATAAAATGTAACATCCACTTTAAAAAAAAATTCAATTAAATTAAATGCAAATGAACAGATGATTTAATCTGCACATTTGTCCATCGTATTACATAATTTCAAAATGCATAAAATGATGGCTTATTAATGTACATATTTATAATCAAAAAAAAGTAACCACGAGAACAAATTAAAGTAGTAGAAATTTGCTTATTTTAAATAGAATTTGTTTCAAAAAAAACGTATGTTAGCAAATATACAATTTCAAAAATAAAAAGTTAAATCAAGACTAAAATTTGGTGTAACTACCGTACCAATTGAGTAGGAACGATGGCCGTAGTGTTGTTACGTGGTTTGTAAAATGCTTCTCTGCAGCTATATCGCTTTCTCAGTTGTACATGATGCCGTTGATCATCATTTTCTTTTAAATGAATAAGATTATCGACTCCCCAATAAATATGCAGCTGCCCTTCAAGAATCAGCTGATTGTTGCGCTAATAAACAGTTAACCTTCAGCGATTTTCTAGAATTTCTGCAAATTAAGTTAAAACCAACCTCCTTCCACTTCAGCTGCCCACTATTACCATCATAATAGTTATTATAAACTTTTAATTTGGCTTCTACAATTGCCCTAATAATTTAAAACATAATAAATAAAACAATCAAGTGTTCATTAATTATGAAAAGTAGCCTATTAGAATTACTTGTCGATGTTAGCTGGCCAAACTTTTTCACATTTTCCAAACGAGGTATGTGTTTCGACTTGAGAACCATGGCCATATAACGTGGGTCCAAATAGAACGCTGTAGCAAGGAGTATGACAATACGGTTCCCCTTTATGCTTTACATGCATTAGAATAATTGCTTATTAGAATACTGTACATGTAGTTACAATCAAAATACAGTATTATGCGCCATATTTACTTCGGCGTGTCTGCCCGGATTTAATCGCTTGTCACATTCTTTGCAGCGTAAACATTCTGGATGAAAATCATAACCCATCGATTGCTTCCTTTCGGCTATAAATTTTTTTAAAAAAAAAAAGAAAAAAAAATGAGATTTTATAAAGTTTCATCTCGTCTGATTAGGAGATAGTGCGCGTTGTCATGACAACGGAAATAAAATTATTCACCGGTGAAAATCATTTGTCCGGTTTCACTTTTATAAGATATCATTAGAAATCAATGTAAGTTTCAAGTTTTAAAAATTGTCAATAATCTTTTTAGGGAAAAATAACAAAATTACTGTATGCTTATTTGGTATTTTGGAAACCCACATTACAGATCTGATGCATAGTATTAAGGTAGCTTATTCAGCCGTAAAATATACCACTATATTAATAAAAATCAGTACCAAAGTAAACAGGTTTTCCGCACTTGTGACATTTCCACATGTTGAACACTTATTATCAATCGTTTATTGAATAAAAAAAGAAATTCGTGCTGTACAAGTCATTCAACAGATTACACCACCATCTTTACAAAACTTCTCTCGCGCATGCGCCCGACGCACAACAAATTTATGTAAAAATCTTGTTAGACTTCATCAACGTACGTCCCGTGGGCTGCCTTTCAAAAAAATTACAGAAAACTTTTTTTACCGGTAAACAGTAGGTAAGTTATTTGAATTTATTGAATATAAAGGTAAAAATAATAATTATAGACTGTACATTGTTATAAAATAACTTTAAAATCTGCTTATTTTAAGATGATAATTAAGATAATGTTTGGTGTTGATCTTGTTAAAAACATTTTATTTTATAAATTACCGGCACCGGTATATATTTAAAAAAAAAAAAAAAATATATTAAAAAAATATTTTCTACGAATATTAATTTTATAAGTTATAACATCAAATTTTTTTATCATTATTGTTTTTTCCTCATATATGATTTGATTAAAAATTGCTTATCACAATTTGCGTTTTAATAAGCTAAATAATTTTTTTTATGAAAAAAGTAAAAGTGCCTAAGCTATAGGAATTTAGCTTGTCATATTGTTACTGTCATTTTACCGGAGGGCAGGAGCGAAAGAAGGGGGAGAAGAGTTTCTTAAAAAAAATTATTTTACCAGTCTAGTTTATACAATAAAAAACCGGAATAATAAAAATCCAGATGTCATGGCTGTAAAACCCCTCTTCATTCTTTTGTTGCAAGACTGTTTTTAGTCGGTGTTCTACTCTATCATTAAGTTATTTGTACCGGTTTGAGAATCTGAAATTATAGTAAACAAAAGAATGTTAAAACTCAGTGTGTTGATAAATTATCCTTAATACACCACTTATAATTTATCTTCACATTTTTTGTACCCTCTTTAACAATTTTCATGCTACGTTATTCAGAATAATCCAACCTAAACAATATAATAAGGTGGTGCGCAGGAAATAATAACCGAGTATTAAGAGTTATGAACACACCAAAAAAAATAATAATATTCGCTTAATTAAATTTTAAAGACCTTTTAAAAATTTTATTACTAAAGACTGTATCAGCTGAGGATAATTGTCAGCTCCTTGCGTGAAATATAAGCGGCTTCAAATACATATCTCGACTTCAATAAATTGTTTATAAGCGCTCATCTTAATCCGTTAGCCATAAATTATATTCGAAACCAAATATAATGACCTCATTCTACAAAAAAAAATTAATAAGTTAATAATAAGTGAAGCGAACATTTTTCATAAAAAAAAAATTAACCCTGGTGGAAACCGAATTTTTCTCGCGTCTAGAACTAAAACAAACGATAAAAAAACAAAAATGAAAACATTTCTCTATCATCAAAACAAAAATGCAAAATTATGCGAGTCCATACGTATGACATAAGATGGTTCACATGATCACAATGAATACGACAAGTGGCGTACGCAGGTTAAATATCACACTTTTCAACCCTTCAAAAACATCGCTTTCAATTTTTCAAATATATTTTTTTTACCTTTCATCTCATATTACATACTCGTATCTACAACGAACAACAAAAGTTTGCACATGTAAGCAAAAAAAAAAAAAAATTATATAATTTGTAAATTAGTTAAATCCAAAACGTTTTATAACAAAACAATATTAAGGTAATTATTATCTTGATAAAATTCGACCATAAACATTCATTTACAAAATAATTTTGTAAATATGTGACCTAAGAAATAAATGTAAAACAACATTATTTTAAATTTACAGTATTTTTCTTCCAATTAAAATTAGAATGTTTTGGGTTTTTTTTTTTTTTTACTTTTTAAAAAAAACAATAGATAATTTAATTTTCAAAAACTATAAAGATTTGCCACAACAGCAAAATAAAAGCGTTACTTCTCAATCTACCATAACATAAGCTCATCCACTATTTTTATATTATGAAAATGTTTATTGCAGACGTCGTCTTAATAATCGTTATCTGCTTGATTATTTCTCCTTATTAATTTTTTTCCATTCCAAAAAAAAAAAGAGAAAAAAAATGTTAGAAAAGTTTGTTATAGCTTCACGTTTAATGTCACAACCTGCTGTTGCTATTTTCTGCAACTTCAACTTTGGCACAGCACATGACATTAATTAACTTTGTAAAAGAAGCACAAATAGTATGAATTACTATTGTAAAATGTACAGTACTAATGTTGAAAAAAAAAAAAATAATAAAAACAGATAAACAACACAAGTAAACAATTTTCAGAGGAAGATTAGAGGCACCAACTTGGTTTGGCAATTTTGTTTTTTTTTAATCAGAAAAAAATGTTATATTGTTGGGTGTGCGATTGAGCCTCAAATCCCATCTGTCCCGGCACCGTAAAACGTATTGCTAAATTATAAAAATAATTGCGGTAGAAAAAATTAAGCTGTCTAATTAAAGCTGATTGAGATAGGAAAGGGAACCGACCCACACTCTGTCTGGTGTAGAAAAAATTAACTTACAGTACAGGTAAAATTTAACGAGAATGCGAAACATTCACATTAAATTCAAATATAATTTTCACATCAGTCGAACGATTGACGTCAATACAAAATAGCTGCTAGAATCCGGTATTGATTTTTTTTTCTGTCCTTTAGGTTACAAATTTTCAGCACAAGCACTTTAATCCAGCATTATTTTCACTCCTTCCATTATTTTTTTTCTTTTTTATTATTTTCCCACAGCATAAATCGCGAAAGGGAAGGATATTTCAAGCGTCTCTCGATTTCTTCACTAAAAAAAAGACTAGACTTGAGGAAGACCAGAAAGTCCTAACCAGACGTCCACCTATTTATTAATTGTGTGACTGCGGGTACGACGAGTGGTAGTAATAGTAGCCAGCTATCAGGTTCATGTCGCATTTGAGCTCCACTGGGTTGCGTTACAATTGACGGTTTATTATAATTGCCGTCATCGGTAAAGCCTAAATCCTGATCACTTGGAACTGAACCCACACCATGTCCTAAAAAACAATAAAATAAATAATGAAAGTTAAGGATTATTATTATTTTTATGATATTATTTACTCGGTTGCACTACATTCTTGTCGGCATAATCTCCAGAACCTGATCCATCGTAATCTTCATCATCGAAGTTAGCACCGTTATAACCACCTCCCCAACCACTACCACTTCCATCATTCACCAGAATTGCATCTTTTTCTGGTAATAGAACAGCTCTCGCATCTAAAGTCTGCAAAGCAAAAAATAAATGAATGGATAATTAACATTGATGAAACAAGACCAATAAGTATCAAATTGAAAAGAAAACTCAATGGTCGCTTAACTACCGGTATATACATGTTTGCTCATTTTGAAAGAGTGTTAAATTAATCCGCCACAATTAATACCATCTTAATGAAACCAATTATATTGTACCTAATTAAACTTGTAGAATCGTTCCTAAATTATAATTAACAACATAATCATATTACGCTAAAATCTTGTAATCCGAAAATCCGTAAATCCGAATCTCGTAATAGGGCTAAGGCCAGATTGTTATTGGTACCCTAATATAAAATCCTACCCTAAACTACGAGTGCTTGTAAAGTTCTAATAGATACAGATAAATAATATTAGGCATATAATATTATTCAATGAAATTGTTTTTTAAATAAAATTCGAAATAATTACACTAAATACA
>JAQGAZ010003685.1:0-10839 GCA_034692225.1 Polydesmus complanatus
CATTCCTGTCCATGGTAGCTTAAGATTCTGCTTGGAAACTTGAGAGTAGACTGTGACAGACCGACTGTGCGTAGGCTGCGAGCAATCAATTTAATCGTCCTGTAGGCATATCAGAACAACAATATTAAAATATTTCAATTACGGTAACATAAAAATAAATACATACCATCAATATTATCCTTGAAAAATGTATCAAGATGTGTGCGAATCACACCATGTGCGAATCAACGCTTTCAAATGCGAGTGGTCTGCTCTTACCCCTCGAAAATCGAAATGTCCAGGAAAAGTCATAGCTGCATACGGGTATCTACCCATTTAAAAGACAAGCACATTGATCATCGCTTGTCTCTTCCAGATCGTCGCTTTATCACGTGATCGTATCAACAAGGAGCGCGTATCTTCTCGTCTGCCATTTCGTCGCTGTCTTAACTGAGGAATTATTATAAATTTAGAATGCGATTTGCTTTGGAAGATTAATAGAAATGGTGTGCAATGTTGATGTAGCGAGTGCATTGAGAAGAATTTTTTTTGAAAGTAAGACTGTTAGAGTGGAAAGTGAAATGTAAAACGACAGCCCATAGCGCGTGAGCATTGTTTGGATGCCGACATCTTGAAAACGCGTTGAAATTTGGAAATGATAACGTCGTCCCTGGTTTTATTCGAAAGCTGTACGTATTTGATAATGTATGAATTAATATTTATTTTACTTAATGATGCGTGTTCTCATTCAGCATTATCGAACGCACGATCGATGTAAGATGTTTTTAAGAAATGAATAAGATTGGGGAACTGTTTAAGCTAGTTTGCTCCATTTCCATTCGAAAATGTGTGTGTGCGGACATTGCAAATAAATTAGCATTTTTAAAATTAAATTATATAATTTTGTCAAACTACTTTTGTTATTTTGCTTCATATTTGTCATAATTTTCGGAGAGTTTGGTGACGTACATTTTGGCCTTGGAAAAAGCTATGGCTCTGTTTCTATCGAATTATAATTTAATTATTAGGATTTTTTTTTCTCTCTCCATAATTGAAGGGTTCGCAACAATAATAATTATGCAGTGTCTCTTCATTTTACGAATTAAAGCATGTCCTTGAATGATCTAATTAGAAGGGTCTTCAATCAACTGCTGCTGGGTTTACAGGGATTTTATAGGTTACAAAGTAGATCTTGAAACTAGTGATGCGACTTTGAGTTTACGGAACTCAATTTAGTTTTGGTGTTCTACGCTGTTTTTGAGTTGTATTAGTAAACCATGTGTGTCATAATTAGGCACAGTATTTGCTACATTTGTGGAAAGAACCAGGCACTGGAGGCAGTTACAATTTTAAAATGTTGACCCTGCTTTAATACTCATATGACATTTTTACTGCGCAAGTTTTTCTGCATTCACATTAGAGATTTCCTTTTATTGATGCAAACTTTTCAATAAGTTTAAAAAGATAACTTATTACTTATCATTAAGTTTAGAGCTTAAAATTAGGTTTTGTACTTTTAATCTTTATATAGTCGCGCAGGCTACAACTTTTATTTATTTTTTTTATAACCTTTGCATATTTCTTTGTAACTTATTAATTTTATCTAATGTTTTTTTTTTTATAGTTTTATTAAAATATATGATGGTGTTTTATTCTTCTCTCATCAATTTCGAATGTGCCACTGACTGCCGAGGACGACACTTCTATTCATCGTTTAAAACCACAGCCATCCTCATCATATTTTTCATATCATATCATTCAAAACGAAAGATGTTTGAGTTCCAGTCCAAGTGGTGACGGTCAGGCAATCATTTAAATTATTTCGTCAGGGCCGACTTTCACTCCAATGGCGTACCATGAAAAGAGCCTGATTAATGAGTGATTACAGGTGATCACTTCTCATTCAAGTGGGGTTTTGAGCACCTTGTTTCTCATTAGTCAGGCTTTTTCCTGGTAGTAGTGTGTTTTCAACGTGTATTTTTATCTTAGATTGGACGAAGGGCGTGTTTCATCTTTAATTGAAGAACGGTAATAATTGTAGATTAGCCTCCGATTTAATGCGATACAAGCCTAAGCCTTGCACTAACATTCTTTCCCACGCTGGTCACGGGAAAGAAGTCTTCCTCACGCTGGTCACGGGGAAGACGCAAGGTGTATCGTGCGTAGGGCTCACTTCACCAATAGCATTGCTGCTTTGGTTGAGCAAATGTTTTCATAACAATAGGTGGTTTATGGAAGATGCATTGAATTTATTTTAGCAGTGTCATCAATTGTTTTGTTTTGGAATTTTTAAACATTACGTTTTGGAATCGATGTTGCTCGACGATTCAAATGTTTCTACATCTGCATATTGAAGTGTTTATTATTTTTTATGCAATGATTTGTTTATAATTGTACGCCATTGGAGCTAGATAACTTTTAAGTTTGGTCTTGTTTCGTTGATTTTTTTAAAATGTAAGAAGGGTCTAAATATTTCGTGAAGTTTTATAGATTGGTTTTTGTTTGGGTTTATTTTTGTTGGTTTAAGAGATGGAGAAGCCGAGGTTAAGTCTTAGCTTTCGCTTGTACGAATCTACTGTTGCTTCATACGCACTTTTAGTTATGTTTGCGTATAAAACAAATAGGCTACTGTATTTAAATGCATATCACAATTTTATTGCAAAAAAATATATTTAAACAAGGGTGATGGAAAATAGTGGAAAAACGTTCTCTTAATTTTAAAATATCTTTAATTTCTTTCATTGTAACATATTATTTACTCATCAAAAGCGTTTAAAATATTTCTTCAGACAAATTCCGACACGTAACTGTCGATAATTATCGACTCGCCCAATACTAGTATTGCTTTAATGTGATTTTTATAACCGTCAACATCCCGAATTATTAAAAAAATTAAATCGGTTGATGTAGCAGAATAATAATACCGAATGTAGTCACAAGATCCATTGGTCAACGCACCTTGGCACACCAGTATCTTATTGAAATTTTTATTCAAATTCATATCACCTCAAAATTGCAAATTTTATGAATTATTTTCAACAGATTTAAGAATTCTGAAACATTCGGAACAAAATTCACTTTTTAATGCATGTCGGCTATTTATTACAATAATCCATTTTTTTAACAAGTCAATTATAGCTATAATCAATAGCATCTATTACATTTTAAACTATTAAAATATACACAAAATTGAAGTAAAAGTTAGTATTACTTTAAGTGAAATTAGCCATTAATCCAGTTGCCAATTTCACGTGCAATATCTAATCTGGCTTTGATGAGCTCTTTCGAATCATAATTATGATTAGGGAAGGTGTCAGTGCAACCAGATTCACCTAATGCATAATACAATATTTTAAATGTCATATTTAAAAATAAAGAAATTGTTTATCATATTTTACCTTGAATGACAATTGCCTTAACTTCCGAATTAACATCGTTGGTTATTTGCAATGATATTTCAGGATCATCCGCACCGTTCACGAATAAAATATTGGTCAATTGATCGTTAATGGCTTCGTATCCGAATTTCTTATTTGTTGCGTAGGTTACAGAAGTAACAAAATTAATATCATAATTTGGCCCAAAAACATCTGCACATTTCTCCATTATAACCCTGCAATTCGTTTTATTATTTTTTTTTAAATTTAAAAATATTTATATGATTA
Organism: Polydesmus complanatus; assembly: GCA_034692225.1. Lineage (NCBI taxonomy): Eukaryota > Metazoa > Arthropoda > Diplopoda > Polydesmida > Polydesmidae > Polydesmus > Polydesmus complanatus. The sequence continues at coordinate 3,645 of JAQGAZ010003685.1, forward strand.
GTAATTTAGTGAACATTTTATTAAATGTACCGTATAAATTAAACTTACGAAAGTGAGTTGTTTGAATAAAACGGCATTTTTGGATCATTTGAAGGGTAGAAATAAGATCGTTCGTTGCATTCACGATATAAATTTAGTCTCGAATCTGAAATGATCAGACATAAATTTATGGAGCCGTAGTCATTTAAAAAAATTGTAATTTAAGTTAAATTACAACATACTCTTATATAGGGAATATAAACTGGTATCCGACATTAGTTGAACGTAGTCTTCATATCTCTTATAAGCGCAATCCACATTCTTTGATTCCAAATACAACCTCATGATTTGTGCCAAGCGATTAATTTCCGGTCCTTTCATGCGATCGTTCATTAGTTGGCACAATGATTCGTCGTTCACTGCTGAATACCCACTGGCGCTCCCCGCAACGATCTTGAATATTACTTTTTCAAAAAGATTATAAAAATCTTCGATTTCTTTCTGATTTGTTCCATTCAATACTCCGCAAACTCTAAAAACAGTTTCGGTTATTCAAATTTATTAATTATTAATTTTTTTTATTACTTAAATATGTCGCTTAATTTGGCCCAACCAGACGGTCCATCTTCAATGTAAGCTTCAATTTGTTTCGCAGCAGCTTCAATAGCTGGCATACATTTTGGGCTGGTTTTATTCAATATCTTATAGGCGGTGCTCAGAATTTCTGTTCGAAAATATTGTGTTAAAAAATTGATGTTTTTCCCTGTGTGGATTATGGGGACATAGTAGCTTTTTTTCAATGTCAAAAATTACCTGAATTATCCAATTTGAAAGTCATCTGCGTGCACGAAGCTACTACTCCATCTGCTAATATTGGGTATTTAATACGTAAATTTGTAGCTAACAGACCTATTCGAAAAGATATTGTAAACCGTAAAACCTTGTTATTTCAGAGTATATTATATAAAAACCAAGTTTTTACCTCCGTTTCCACTGCCAAAAAATATCCATTGTCTGTCATTTAGTTTATATCGATATTCCATTGCAGCGCGAAATTCTACTAAATCTTCCAAAGCCTGATCCAAGGTAAAGTACTGCAAGCTTTCTAAACTCAGGTCACTATTTTAAAGGAATTGAATTCAATTTATTTTTAATAAGAGTCAAAACGATTAAATGTTAACTTATAACCTACCCAGTTGGTCTACTATCGCCGTAAAATCGTTGTTCAACGACAAAACACAGTGCGTTATATCTTTTCGCATATTCCGTAAATTGATAACGGTCTCTTAAAAAAATAGATGAAAAGCGATCGTCACTGCCAACCATGACAAACACTGGCCCATCCTCCGTGTAATATTCTCCATTGATAAAGTATCTCTATAAAAAAAATTAGAAGATGAGATTTTGCTAATGGCAGTCGCCGAAATGTAGGCTTTTATCTGCGTAATTTAAAATTTCTGTATAATTTTGTAAATAGAATGTGAAATTATTTTATAATTTATTTTTTATTCTAGAATAATTTAAAAATTAGAAATATCAAAACATGTTGAGAATAATTTACATTAGGCTTTTAATATCTGAATAATATGGTAATTATTTTTAAAATTTTTTTAGTGCCATATTTTAAAAGCGATTTTAGATGATTTACCTGTTCCCAAAACCTGGTATCGCTTTTATTAAAGTGGTCCAATCGTTGAGTTACTCTTAAAGTCTGAGTATATCTAGAGATTAGCGGACTATCACTTTCATCATAAGCGCCGATTAAAATTACTTCAACGACAATAATTATTAAAAGCAGAAAATGTTGTCCCGCGTTTAACTTCATTGTAAAAAGTGTAGCTATTTAAAAGTACAGTAATATAGCTGACAAGATAGTTATATATAGTATTTCTAAAGGAAAATAATTATAATATTACGTCAAGATAAATATTGAGCGACTTAGTTTTATTGGCCAATAAAATATTAAAAAAAGGTGTGAAGTGCCTCTTTTTAAACAATATCTAAAAGATGCGTAAGCATTCGTTTGAAAATCAATTTAATGGTTTTCTGAAAAAACCTACCAGCTCCAAACCAGCGACGTGATTGGTGGGGGGGGGGGGGGGGGGGGGGGCAAATGCCTTTTCCTCATTGAATTTGTAAAGAACGTTTTATTTTGGAGAAAAAGAGGCGAAATTTGGCTGTCTTATCAAATATCAGATCAATGTTTTCTATAGGAATACATTAAAAACGATTTAATCCGTTCTCAGCTATTAGTTTTGCCTGTTTATATATAACCTACCTTAAGAATAAACATATTATTTTATTATTTATAAATTTATCTCCAAAATCAATGAAAATGCACTTTAATTACATTTACTGTGCATACTAACCACTTACTATAATTGCTTTATCATTATGAACTGCCTTTACATATGGCATATCTTTGAAATTACTACTGGTATTTACATTTACATGTAGCTATAGGGTCCGGTGAAGCCTTCCCTTCATCATACTGTATTTTAATTGAACAATTTTTGATTTAAAAATATTATGCAATTGCATTAACTAGCAATCGGTGTGAGAGTAGATTTGTTCGTTTTATTGCGCAATCAAAAGCGAAGCAGCTGTTTGAACAAAAATTAATACGTTCTAAGAAATTTTACACTTGCAACATAACTAAATATGGCGCTTGTATATTACTGTAATTTTTTCAAAATAATATTTTCATTTGAGTGAAACCAATAAATAAATTAATCATTAATATTATAATCTAATGAATGATAATCTTGTTAGCAATTTTACATGCAAGTAATGAGCTTTATTTTATTAGTTTTGCTTATATGCTAGCATAATAATTATGCAGTCAGAAATTTAAGTCTTTCACAGGTCTGAGTTTAGAGTTTTTCCCGGCTAAGCGTGATTTACACAAACATGACGTGTAGCGGGTCGTTTATTTCGACCATTATTAAATGAAAATTAAATGAAAGCCTTTCATTGTCAAATTTAAAGCAAACAAATTTAAAATTTCTATTGGAATCTACAGAATCCGCCTTAGGGTCAACTGATTTTCAAAAGTTTCAGGAAATTTATTTAAAATTTAAAAAAATACGGTAGATATAATTCAATAGCCGGACCGTGGCTTAAGCAAATAAGACAAAATTAATGCTAAGGACTCGCAAAAAATGAGAGTTGAAAAATTAAATTTTCTAAAATAAATACTGTGTAAGCTTATCTTAAAAAAATATTTAATTTGATGACGGCACCAATGAATGACGAGTAATCAGAAAGTCGCCCACTTTTATAAATCTTAGTTGAAAAAAAAAAAAAATGTTCAACAGTTTCAATTACAAGAGTGAGACAAAATTTTACAGTTATAACTGCCGCTTTTAAAATCTCTTAAGCAACGTTCCACATAAATATTTTAAAAAAATATTTCATTAAATTTTCAGGTTTACAGAATTATTTTCAATATGTTTATAAAAGTTTTAATCGAAATTAACGGTATTATGGAAAATATCTAGAATTCGGAATAATGTCGAGGAAATTCAATGTTTAATGCATGCATTTATCAAAATATTATCTTTTATTATTTTTAACTAGTCTATTATAACTACAATCAACAACGTCTTTTTAATTCTAAATTACTAAAGCATATAAAAATGTACCTTAGTCAAATTAGGATCGTCTTTAAGTAAAATTAACCATTTATCCAATTGCCAATTTCACGTGCAATATCTAATCTGGCTTTGATGAGCTCTTTCGAATCATAAATTGTATTAGGAAATGTGTCAGTGCAATGAGTTTAATTTTAAAACATAAAGATATTGGTCGTGATTTACCTTGAATGACAATTGCCTTAACGTCAGAATTAACATCGTTCGATATTTCCAATGATATTTCAGGATCGTCAGCACCGCTTACGAATAGGACATTGGTCAGTTGATCGTTAATTGCTTCATATCCGAATTTCTCATTTGTTGCATTAATTACAGAAAGCATAAAATCCATATCAAATTGTGGTCCAAAATCGTCCGCACATAACTCATTTAAAAACCTTGAATATTGTTTTTTGCATTTATTAAAATTAATCTGATTTTTGATAATATTAATTTAATTGACTTTTGATTGCAAAATATAAACTTACGAAAGTGAGTACTTTGAATACAACGGCATTTGTGGATCATCTGAAACGTAGAAATAAGGTAGTTCGGTGCATAAACGATATATCTGTAGTCTCAAACCTATAACGGAAAGTCAAAAAGTTATATAATAGAAAATGTGATAGACATATAAAATTTTTAAATTATGTTTTAAAAAAATTTTATAATAATGAACACGTCATACTACATGGCGAATATAAACTGGTATTCTTAGTTTGTTGGATAATGGTGTCATACCGCCATCAAAATTTTCTTGTTGGAGATACAGACTCACGATTTGTGCTAATCGATTAATTTCCGGTCCTTTCACGCGATCGCTCATTATTTTGCACAATGAGTCGTCATTCACATTACATCTGCATACTCATCGGCGCTTCCCTGAACAATACCGCGTATTACTTGTGCTAAAATGTAATAAAAGTTCTCGATTTCTTTCTGATTAGTTCCATTAAACGGTCTACAAACTCTAAAAAAAAGTTGAGTTATTTCAATTATGAAAACTGCAATAGTTATTAATTTTTTTGTTGCGGAAATATGTCGCTTTATTTGGCCTAACCAGACGGTCCATCTTCAATATAAGCTTCAATTTGTTTCACAGCAGATTCAATAGCTGGCACACATTGTGGATTGGTTTTATTCAATGTCTTAAAGGCGGCGTTCAATATTTCAAATTTAAAAAAAAAAAATCTTTTAACAATAATTGGTATTTTCAATTAAATAATTGTTTTTTTTTTATTTCTACGCATAAATTAAATTATTCGTAGTGAATAATAAATGGACATTGTAGCCCCTTTTTTTGTGCGCCTACGATTTTAATGTGAAATTAAAGCTTACCTGAATTATCTAATTTAAATGTCGTCTGTGTGCATGAAGCTACTACTCCGTCTGCTAAAATTGGGTATTTAATTCGTAAGTTTGTAACTAATAAGCCTATTCGAAAATAAAATATAATTGCAATAACTTGTTATTTTCAGACTATAGTATAATGTAAAACCAATATATTACCTCCGTTTTCACTGCCAAAAAATATCCATTTTTTGTTAATAACAATAGTTTATATCGATATTCTATCGCAGCGCGAAATTCCACTAAATCCTCCAAAGCCTGATCCGAAGTGAAGTATTTCAAGTTGTCTAAACTCAGGTCTCTATTTTAAATGAATATTAAAATTCATATTTAGACTATCACATGTAATTATAAAGTTATACTCTGTTGGTTGACTATTGCCAAAAAATCGTTGCTCAAGCAAGAAACATAGTGCGTTAAATCGTTTAGCGTACTCCATAACTTGATAACGGCTAGTTAAATAATCAGATGAAGCTTCACCGTCACCCGCAAACCAGACAAACACTGGGCCATCCTCCGTGTGGTGTTCTCCACTGATAAAGTATCTCTTTTAAAAAAAGATTTATGAAATGAAGTGTCACAAATTTGTGACTATGTGTGAGGAGGGGGAGGGAGGGTGTTTTAAAAATTAGACGTCACATTAAAATTCAAAATGCTCGGCTTTAAAAAACAAAATTTCGAGTTTTTGACTCTGTTTTCGAGGGGGGGGGGGGGGGGGGGGGAAAAATTTGTGACGTTATATTTGAGGGCGGGGCGAATCTGACTCTTTATGACCAAGTGCGACATAGGGGGGGGGGGGGGGGGTCAAAAATTAGCCAAAATTGCGTGACGTCATTTATGGACAGGGCCTTACTGTTAATTACATTTAATCGAAAGAGGTTTGACCGAATTCGCGGTGTCTGCATTTTATAAGTTTCATATAATTTTATAAGCTGCTGGTTTACCTGTTTCCAAAACCTGGTATCGCTTTTATTGAAGTGGTCCAAACGCTGCGTTATCGTAAAATTCTGCGGATAAGGAGGGATTTGCGGACTATCACTTTCATCAGAAGCGCTGATTAAAACTACCTCAATGCTAATAATTATTATCGAAAGCAGAAAATTGCATCTCGCATTTAACGTCATTTTTTTTTAAAGCGTTGGTTATTAAAAGGAATACTTGACAGATAGTCTGCAGTTATTTATTGTATTTCTTATTTCTAATAACCATAATATTACTTCAAGATCTAGTTTTATTGGCTATAAAATATTAAAAAAAAGGTGTGAATCGTCTTGTTAAATAACATCTAAAAACTAAGTATTGCGTTAGAGACATGCAGTTTGGTTGGCTGTCCCATCCTGACCCACCTTAGAATATCAAAATAATACGTGTGGTATATCATTAAAAAAAAATTAGCAAATTTAACTTTATTTATAAAGCGCCAATAAAGCCTTTTCCACATAATAATATTTTAATACCGTACTGTGTTTTAATTAAACAATAATGATTTTAAAATTGCGGTTGTATTAACCAGTACCAGGCGTGTGAGTAGATTTATTGCTTGATCGATGGAGGCTATGTGTTTGAACAAACGTTTCTTTTTAATGCCTTCTAAAACATTTTAAAGTTGCCTGATGACTTGGATGAATATTTTTAGGAACAGTAATTTTGTTTAAGAAAGATTGAACTCTTCTCCCTCTGGGTGCGCCAGTATTCACAATAATTAAAAATAATAATCACAATAATGGATGTGTTTATTTCGAAGTTACAGCGTGGTTGAACACAATGCTGTATCTCCAATGTTGTCTAAACTAACATTACGTCACAATGAGTAATATTTGTGTCATCACTTCAATCACAAGTTCATTGAACTCGTCAACATTTTTTAAATAGCGCAGGCCAATTATTACTAAAAAAAAAATTAAAAATTTAATTCTAACTGCACATAATACATTAAAATAATATCTCTTTAAAAAAATATATAACAATTTTTAAGGTTCATTAAAAAAAAAATAACGAATGTTGTCATTTTTGTTTACGAGAGTTGACGTTATTTATGAACAGGTTATTAAAGCAAGCAGCGATGCCACTAACGTTTAAAAATAATTATTACGCCTAGTATAATAAATGCTGTTTATTCATTCACTTAAAATTAAAAAAAAATTACAAAATTTATTTTTTTAAATTTTCTTTAATCTACTCGCTGTGGTTTTCCTTGAACAAACAAGGCCAAACTTTAGACCCTACTCTGT